>JAKTVF010000034.1:0-72123 GCA_030557055.1 Candida tetrigidarum
AAAAAAAAAAAAAATTTTTTTTTTTTTTTTTTTTTTTTTTTTTTTTTTTTTTTTTTTTTTTTTTTTTGTCTTTTTTTTTTGATTTTTGATTTTTGATTTTTAATTTTTAGTTGCCTGTTTTTTTTGTTTATTTCGTGTTTGGGAATATTTATAAAACAATGAAATTCTGAACGTCACAAATACAATACTCAAATTGTTTATTTTTTGCGTGTATTTATTAAAGAGGCAATCACCGTTCGGTTATATTGCCGTGGAGATATTACTCTGAATCAAGTAAAGAAACACCATCTACATATGATAAATTTCTTATGTATAAAAAAACCCCTCATTTTCTAATGTCGGTTGTGGGTGTGTCGGTGTGGGTGTGTGAGGGTGTGGGTGTGGGTGTGGGTGAGTTGGTGTCGATTGTTGAAAGTCTGGGTTGGTAGTCGTGTCTTCTTGGCGTGATTGTCTATTTTGTGTATAATGCGTGCATATTGTGCCTACATACATGCATTAAGGTAATGGCGTGCCTTGAACGCCAAAAACCAAAACCCAAAAAAAAAAAAATACATTAAGAAACAACGCGTCTTCAAATTATTGATTAGCCTAAAACTTACAATGAAAACACACTTTCTTCTTTTACTATTGTTGATCTATTGATTCAGAATTCAACACAAATTTAGTATGAAAAAAAAAGGGATCAGTTTGCAATTGGTAGGTTCGACTTGACAACACGAACCCTTGGGGGTTGATAGTAAATAATAATAAAAAAAAAAAGAAATGCAAAGGGTAATAGCCGATCACAATAATGAACTTTGTGAAGAAATACCTTCGGATCAAATACTCATCGCCAAGTCATTGTACCTCATTTGAAATTAGTTATTTATTATAAACCAACAAAAAGATAGTGTAAGAATATGCAAACCCACAAGATCGATCTTTTGTTAACCAAAAACAAGAACAAAAAAAAGCCGTTCGTCGTCGTCAAAAAAAAAAAAAAAAATTACAAATCAAAAGTGAAACATCTGAAACAATAACTGCAATACAAAAATGCCTTTCCGAATGTGCGTAGTACAAAAAATATATAACCTGAAACATTATTATGGATTGGTTTGTTTTTGTCGGGGTCTTGTATGCATCTCATGGTATAAATTGGTTTGCTTTTTTTTTCAATATAAGAATATGTAAAGAACGTTACTCTAAGTGGATTCTATATATTCTGAAACGCAAATGACGACAATCACTAATTCAGTTTCTATTTCATCGTTGTTATTCTTTGCAGCACTATTCGTTGTCAATAATATTTCGATACTGAAAAAAAAAGTGTCGTGTATATTAGGACAATAATCCTTGTTGTTCTTCCTTTCGCTCTCACTTTCTTTTTCTCTTTCTCTAGTTGACTCATGAAATAATGTATGTAAGGAAAAAATAAATAATTACCGAACCTTAGTAGAAAAAAAATTTTTTTTTTTTTTTTTCATAGGCAAAAAAAAGAGATACCGAACCCTACAAGGTATTACCACCAATCTATACATAACAAACTATTTGTTTCCTACATACATCCTTTTTTTAAAGATACACATTGAAAAATCATTTTACAAATGTATTAATCAATTGAAAAAGATTTAGAAGAAGAGGAACAGATAACCAAGACAATTTTTTTTTTTAAAGAATCATTTTTGTACACCCCAAAAAAAAAAATCATTCAATTTAAAACATACCAAGAGATACGAGGGAAGAAAGAAAGAACAAGAAACCCCTTTCCGAGATGAGTCATTTGTTATTTAAGAATTTCGATAAATCAGGATCTGATCAAGAGATCCAAGATTTCGACTCCACTGCATCGCATCTTCATAGTAATATCGGATCAATCGATGGCGAGCACGTTCATCTCGATGATCTTACTGATGATGATGATAATGTTACCATTAATCAATACGATGAGCAAGAAATGATGGAATACTTAAAAGATGATCAAGTATTAGAAGTAGGAGCAGAAGCTATAGGACAAGAGTTTGGTGATGAGGATGGAGAGGAAGAAGATCA
Source organism: Candida tetrigidarum (assembly GCA_030557055.1). NCBI lineage: Eukaryota > Fungi > Ascomycota > Pichiomycetes > Serinales > Debaryomycetaceae > Candida > Candida tetrigidarum. The sequence continues at coordinate 2,029 of JAKTVF010000034.1, forward strand.
CCATGTTGAACATGCTTGTGCATATTGTGATATCCATAACCCATGTTCTGTTATTAAATGTAACACATGTAACAAATGGTTTTGTAATGCAAAGACAAATTCTTCAAGCAGTCATATCGTGACCCATTTAATCATGTCTCGTCATAATCAAGTGAGTCTTCATGAAGAGTCTGATTTAGGAGATGCTACGTTGGAATGTTTTAATTGTGGGAATAAGAATGTTTTCATGTTAGGGTTTGTTAGTGCCAAGCAAGAATCCGTGGTAGTTATATTATGTCGATTACCTTGTGCACGATCTAAAGATATCAATTGGGATACTAGTCAATGGCAAGCTTTGATCGATGATCGTCAATTTTTACCTTGGTTAGCTCCAAGTCCAACTGAAGATGATTTGATAAATGCCAAGTTGATCACCCCTCCACAAATATCCAAATTAGAGGCACAATGGAGATTAAATAGATCAGCTACTATCAATGATATTGAAAACAATGATGAGGCTGAAGAAGAAGTATTGCCTATTTTGATGCGATACAATGACGCGTTCCAATATCAACAATCGTTTGGTCCCTTGGTGAAATTAGAAGCTGATTATGATAAGAATTTAAAAGAATCCCAAGCATTAGAACATATTCAGGTTAAATGGGCCTTGGGTTTAAATGATAGACACTTAGCTAGTTTCACCTTGTCTACTTTTGAAACCAGTGATTTGAAAGTTGCTGTTGGTGATGAGATTATTTTAAGATATAGTGGTAGTCTTAGAGAAGCATGGGAAGGTCATGGATATATTTTAAGATTACCCAATGCGTATCAAGAAGAATTTACCTTAGAATTGAACCCGACTAAAACGGCACCACCTACTGATTTGACTACTGATTTCACCGCGGAATTTGTTTGGAAAGGTACTTCTTATGATCGTATGCAACAAGCCATGAAAGATTTTGCTACTGATGAGAAATCCGTCTCATCTTATATTTATCATAAATTATTGGGTCATGAAGTTGAACCCGTGGAGTTTGATATTGAATTACCCCATAGATTCTCCCATCCTAAATTAACCGAATTGAATATCTCTCAGACTAATGCCGTGAGATCAGTTTTACAAAGACCGTTATCTTTGATTCAAGGTCCTCCAGGGACAGGTAAGACTGTTACTTCTGCCACTATTATCTATCATTTATCAAGATTAAACCGAGAAAAGATATTAGTGTGTGCTCCTTCGAATGTTGCGGTTGATCATTTAGCTGCTAAATTAGATTTATTAGGGTTAAAAGTGGTGAGATTAACTGCGAGATCAAGAGAAGATGTTGAAAGTTCAGTTAGTCATTTAGCATTACATAAATTAGTCAATGATCATGCCAAGGGGGAATTGAAGAAATTGATCAAATTGAAGAATCAAGTGGGTGAACTATCCGTGGCTGATACGAAGAATTATATTAAAATGTTGAGAACTTCAGAAATGAAAATTTTAAACAAATGTGATGTTGTTTGTTGTACTTGTGTTGGTGCTGCCGATAGAAGATTATCGCAATTTAAATTTAGATCGGTTTTGATTGATGAAAGTACTCAAGCTAGTGAACCAGAAGTATTGATCCCTATTGTCAAAGGTTCTAAACAAGTGATTTTAGTCGGTGATCATCAACAATTGGGACCAGTTATTTTGGATAAGAAAGCTGCTGATGCAGGTTTGAAACAATCATTGTTTGAAAGATTGGTATTTTTGGGTCATGTACCAATCCGTTTAGAAGTTCAGTATAGAATGCATCCATGTTTATCTGAATTCCCCAGTAATATGTTTTATGAAGGATCATTACAAAATGGGGTTACTAGTGATGATAGATTAATTGAAGAGTCAATGTTCCCCTGGCCGGTTGTTGATACCCCGATGATGTTTTGGGCCAATTATGGTCGTGAAGAATTGAGTGCTAGTGGTAATTCTTATTTGAATAGAGTTGAAGCGATGAATGTGGAAAAAATCATTACGAAATTATTTAAAGATGGTATTAAACCAGAACAAATTGGGGTGATTACTCCATATGAAGGACAACGTGCTTATTTAGTTCAATTCATGTCCATGAATTCTACATTGATAGATAAACGTGATCAATATCTTGATGTGGAAATCACTAGTGTTGATGCATTCCAAGGTCGGGAAAAAGACTATATTATTTTAAGTTGTGTTCGAGCTAATGATACTCAAAGTATTGGGTTTTTAAGTGATCCAAGAAGATTGAATGTTGCCTTGACAAGATCTAAATATGGGTTGATTATATTGGGGAATCCTCGTTCCTTGTGTCGTAATAGATTATGGAATCATTTATTGATTCATTTCAGAGAAAAGGGGTGTTTGGTTGATGGTCCTTTGGATAATTTACAATTATCAATGGTTCAATTAAATTCTAATCCAACTAAAACATCAGGTAATTTCAAATCAAGACCTAAATTCGGTACTGCTTCTTCTGTTCATTCATCAACTAATTTCGACAGTGCTAGTGTTGTTTCCTATGATCATACAATCACCAACAATAACACCAAACTTAACAATGAATTATGGCCAGCATTGAATGGAAATGAGAATGATGGAGGGTATCAAAACAATAATCATTTGGTATCCAATTTTTATAATAAATTGACCAAACTTGATAAAAGTTATGAAGGTGGTGGTGGTGGTAGATATACTAATAATGAGAATAATATTGAAGATGATATTAAAAGTATTACCAGTTCATTTGCTGCCGGATTGAATTTTTGAAATTGAGAAAACTCACGCCATTCATTCATTCATCGTCACCGGTACATCCAGTTAATCTCGATGACAACGTTTTTTTGTTTTTAGTGGTTATGACGGTTATGTGTGTTCTGTTGAGTGTGTGATTGTGTGTTTGTGTATGTGGAAGCAAAGGCAAAAAAGACGAACAAAGAAAGAAAGAGAAAATTTTTTTCTTTTTTCCTTTTTTCCTAGTAAATCCTCCTTACTTAGTTTTCCCAATTTTTTTCTTAATATATATATATCTTTATATCTATATAATTGTATTTTTATTCTTTCTTTTATGATATTCATTTATGATGTCATTTAGTGAAGTATAAATATGAACAATACAAACGTTGATTAAATTATATCTGATTGTTTAATTATATTAATAGTTTAGCATGTGACTAAAAAAAAAACCTAAATTAAAGACCCTTTCAGAAACAATCCCTGAGACAATGAGACCAGAAAACAACCCAAGCATTATTGGATACCAACGGATCATTATAGACTACGGATGATATTAACTGTATTAGAAGAAGAAGGGTATAGGATGGTATTTGCGTTTGGAGGGGATGTTATGAAACATGGTGATAATTTAAGGGACTCGTCAAAGGAGATCTCTTGAGGTTGTCAACACCAAGAAGGAATTCTCAGAAGACAAAATGAACAAGTGGGTGAGTCAATGGTCATGGTAAGAGGGGGAACCTAGATGATGGTTAGCTTATGGTGTTCTATGTGTTTTTTGTTACACGTCCTAGTAGGATGTTAAGAGAGAGTCAAGTCTTTATGATATTCCATTTATGGTGTTAATCTCCTGTCTCATATACCCCTCCCTCCTAATTGAAGAAATGCAATGGTTCAAAACGTATGATCGTCCTTTTCCCCGACCTTTGACATGTATCGAGACAAGCTCTTGGGTGATAGATCTTGAAGAAATCTCAAAAAACATACAGCCTAGGCGTTGTGTCTACAATTTCATCGTTACAAGACTCTACTGATACGAACTATGACTAATGGAGTAAGAAATGAGTAAGAGGAAGATGATATATGATCATAGATGGTTAGATGATGACCCCTCAATTCCATTTCTCCCCCCTTGCATCAAAAAAATACCCCCTAACGAAAATCCAGATAATCGATCCTCCCAATTGCAATATTCTACATTAGATACAACTGAGAGGTAGCCCAATAAGAGGAGAATATCATGTAGTATGGTATTAATGGATTACTGTTGTTGTGTGGTCAATGGTTCAGAGTTTTTGTGTGTCGGAGTTTACAGTTATATGGCAAAAGAAAATTCTTGTTTTTGTTGATTTGATTTTAGACTTTGCTGCTAATCTTGCGATTTTAATTGCATTGTTTTTAGTTGATGCATTGTTTCATGGTAGAGAGGAGAGATGGAGAGAGAAGTTGTATAGATTATTGTGTTGTTTTGATTAGAATATAGATAGTTGGTTAAAGATTTGTTAATTATGGTGTTGGAGAAAGTATGAACAAATCACAGTATAAGTAGAATAGAGCAGAAAAAATAAATAATTAAATTTACCACCGGAACGAAAGAGCAAAAAACAAGAACAAGACAAAATTAATTGTCGCGTAAAAAATTAATTTGGCATTTTCTTTGTTTTCCAATGGACTAAATTATTTCTACTTTGTGGTTATTACATGAACAACAATAAACAATAAATAATAAATCATGTATGTAAGTTGCTAATAATAGTAAGGAGGAAATATATTTGACCTCCCTTTAAATGCCGTAAACACACCCATTAAACAATAACCATATATATTTATACATACTATTATTGTTATTTCCGAAAGGTTAATAGTTGTAGGTGAGGTCAGTTGTTGATGTTTTTTTCTTTTTGGTTGGTTTGTTTCGTTACGTTGTTTCACAACTCAAAGTTGAAACAACAAAAAAAACCAAATCTTCTCTTTTTAGATATTTTAAAAACAAATTATAATCTAGATTCATCCAGAATTGGAAAAATGTAGCGGAAAGGAACACATACTCTCCGTGGGTGAGATATTTTTTTTAGTGAAATAAAAGAATCAGATGAATCTATTCAAATCAACATAAAGAGGAGAAGAAAGAGGAGAAATTAAATGAATGGAATGGTAGATGAATTATTGTTATTATTTTTTTTTTTTATCAACGAAAAAGGTGGCAGTGTTGGTAGGGATCGTAATTAGGAACTTATTGGTAGTGGGTGTAAGGTGATTGGTATGCTTCATGGGGATATGTTCAATTGTGATTATTATTATATATCATTTGCTATTTTTGACGAATTTGAATTAAGATTAGGGTTGCATTGTAGGTATATCTTTGTTGTTTAATTGGGGATTGAATTTATTTTGAGGATGTAATTCGCATAATATTCAAAGTCATTTTCTAATTACAAACAAATGTTAAAATTCTCTCAAAATCACCAAAAATAAAGAAACAGAAAAAGAAAAAAAAAATGGAAAGGGAAAAAAATAAATAAATTTGTCAATTATTCAATTGATGTGATTTGTCTTGCTGTTATGCAACAAAGGCGGAGTGGTTATATGTAGATGTACATGTTTCTATTTCTGTTTCTATTGTTCTTCTTATTGAGTAATGGATATTTGCAATCTCTTAATTGCTATATATTCTAAAAAAAATTGTTGGGTAGTGTGCAAAAAACTTTTCCCCAAACTAATACCAGACTAAAAATAACTTTAGTTAAACCCGTTCTTTCCCATTAATCAACAATAGGAACTAAAAAAAATGAAGACAACAATTGGAAAGTGTTGATTTACCACAAAATTCCAGAAATCTACAACAACAACACCACGGAGGAAGTAGAAAATAATTTTAATATTGCACAAATTCAAACTAATTCAGAATAAATAATAAATTAAACAGCAACAGAAATTATACTCTAGACTAAACTCGCCTTGTTTCTTTTTTTTCTTTTTTTTTAATTTGCGGAATCAAATACTTTTGGTATGTTCCTAATTTAGTAACGATCAAATACTTTTGTTCATTCCAAGATTTTCGAGATTTCTTACCGACTTATAAAATCACATTCCATCAGGGGTGTATATATATTTTACCGCCGTTCTCCCATAAACCCCAATAAAGAAATTGGTTTTTTGATAAACTTTGAAAACTTGTCATGTGGTGGTAATTACTCTATCGGATATCCACCACATCCGGAAGAGTCAAAACTATTTCTCCTACGTAGATACATAATTACCATGCGATTTAAAGGAAATAATTAATTAATCAACATAATTAAACCGGGCATAAAAAAAAACAATAAAAATTTTTCTTTTAGATTATTATTTTTTTTTGGCATGAAATTTGGGGGGGATAAAGGGAGAGAGGGAGAGTAACAAAATAAATTAATTTTAGTATTATTTTGCAACATTTTCAAAGCAAAAGCAATCAAGTTGGATAGTCTCTTGTGATTGGATGAATCTTTTCTTTTCTTTTTATTTAATTTATTTTAGATATATAGATATATATAATTGCTCAACCATTTTTAGATATCCACACGTAGTTAGTTGTAATGGTAACCAAAAAAGACAAAAAGAAAAACAAATTTTATCTAAATTCTCTCAGCCTAAAAAAAAAAAAATATTGGGCACAAAACCAGGAGTTATTTATTCAACCTCTCGCTTTCTCATTCTCCTAATTGAATATCTGCAATGGCAACAAAATCAAAACTGAAAAGAAAGAAGGGGGAATGAGCAACCACAGTCTTCTACAAGTTTACCCTTTCAATGGGTAAGTATATACGTACCCAATAATTAACAACTTCCAATGTTAAAGAAAAATGGGCTGTACCTTACATACAAATCAATTTCGTCTACTTGTGTTGTTCTTTGTTGTTGGTGTTGTTGTTGTTCTTTTTTTTTGTCTTTTTTCTTTTAATTTGGAGTTCAAACTCCACTGCCTTCTATGAGGCGACGAAATACATGAATTATGCACAAACATACTCCAAACGAGACAATACCGATCACTGTAAATAGAATTAAATTGCACTAATTGAGTAACTCTCTAAACGCCTTTCGTGTTTAATTTGGTTGGGTTGGGTTTTTGTGCTTGTAATTGTGCTTGTGGTTGTCAATTGCAGCTTGTCAACAGGCATGGAAAGGCACGTTAAATTTTTCTTCTCTTTTTTTTTCTTAGTTGTTGAATTCTTGTTACCGTGTATTATAATTTTGAGGATGTTATTTTTGTATAACCAGGTGCTTTAAATGGTAATAATATCTAAAATTTGTTGTTTGTAATTGCAATGTAAAACAAACGTGTTAATTTTGTTCAATTACAACTAACCATCCATTCACCTAATTTCTTGTCTCTTATTATTTTATTTGTTTTTATTTTTAATTACCTGAACCAGCAGGTTGCCAACGTTGTAACTTAGACTCACAGGGTTTTTTTTAAGGTACACCAGCAACAACATGCCCCTTGTTCCTTGTTTTGTATGTATTGTAAACATCCAATAGAAACAAGCAACAATTCTTCCGAAAAAAAACACATAGTAACACTAACAATCTCCGAAAAGGTTTTATATAACAATAATTGGGAATCAATGGAAACTAAAGAAAGCACATTTGACACAATGGAAAATTAATTGTGATTTCAGTTGTCTTAGTCTTTGCTTTTTTTTGATTCGCGTTAACAATCTTTTTTTTTTTTTTTCTTTTCTTCGCCCGTTCTGAATGGAGAGCCCCCATCTTTTTTTTTGCGTTGTTTTTTTTTTTTTTAGTTTTTCTTCTTGTTAGCCTCATTGTTCATCCATCATGTCGGCAACAAGTTGTGGCCCGTGGCCCGTTGTGACCCGACAGAAGCGATATAAACACAGAGAGAGAATGAAATTATAATAATAATACCAAATAATAAAAGTGAAACAATTTGTGTGGGTTTGTGTGTTTGTGTGAATGAACGGAAATGAGAACCCCCAATTTTGTCCTGCATATACGTGATGTTGTTGGTTGTCCCCTTTTAAATCAAACTAAGCTAACTTAAGAAAAAACAAAAGTATCACAAAACCATAAGGATTATGCGCATATAAGAAACAAAAATAGTGGGAAAATAAAAAATACTTTTGTCATTATGTTCAAAATTCCAATTAAAATTTCAATTATAATTACAAATAGTTTTGTCCCTCAGTTAAAAAAACAGTTAAACAAGAGAACAAAGTAACAAAAGACAACCAGCAGACAAAGAAAACTAAAAAAATTTTTTTTTAAAAAAAAAAAAGGACAAAAGAAAAAAAAAAAAAAACAACAGAAAACAGAAAACAGGAAATAGGAAATAAAAATAAAAATAAAAAATATAAAATTCATAATTAAATTAATTGTATTATAAAAGTAAAACCCTTTCTCTCCCTTTTTTTTTACTTCTTCTCTCTTTCTTCTCTCTGACAGATTTTATTAATTCTTTTTTTTTTCTCTTCTCAATCCAGTGTATTTAGTTTTACTACCACCCTTTCACCACCACTACTACCACCACCACCACCAAACTTTTTTTCCCCTCCCAAACTGGCCTTGGTCCCAGGCGTTTCTTTTTTTTTCCGCCCCCCCTTTTCCCAACAACAATATCTCAACCGTATCCACAATTCATCAATTACACCTAACCTCACCCTCATCCCATTGTACTATACTCTACCTAAATCCTTAAACCTATCACTCATAAACAATAGAGAATAATATACAGAATATAAAATCTATATTGGAATTTTTAAAAAAATCTACTTCCGGTTATAATTCAGATTATTTATAAGGACTTTTTTTTATTTTTATTTAATATTTTTTTATTTTTTAATTTTTTATTTTTTTTGTGTGTTTTTTTAGCCACCAAAATTTCAGGTTTTTTTTGGTTGTTGTTTTTTCATATAAATTACTCACAACTACTAATAAAAAAAAATATGTCTTCAATTGATAAAAGTATACTAATTAAGGACGAGGATGCAGACGAATCAATGCAAGCAGATACCAGTGTGAATGATTCGGTAATTCCTAATCACATGAAAAACCCGCATCGTATAAAACTAGCCCCCGATGAAATCAAATTAATTATGTTTTTGATAGTTGAGATCAAACCTTTCAAATATGTGGGAGACAGATCATTAAGCCAGACTAAAAAATGGGAACTCATACAATCAAGGTATTACCAAGCAAAACGAGAAGATAAAGATAGTCAATTCATTGTGCCCACGGTAAGAACCCTTCAGAGACAACTAACTGCGGGACTCAGGAAAGCCGAAGAAAGGAGAAAGAAAAAGAAGCTATTTCATCAACCACCAGTTCAACTGCTAATGGAAGCTGAGAAAATAGTTGAAGATAAATTTGCTAAATTAAATGTCCAAACAGCTACCAATCATGAATTAGAAGATATGGCTTATGATTTGAATGAACTTTCCGATCATATTAAAAAATTGAAATCAAATCCTCCTCCTCGGTCTTCATCAATACAAAGAATCATGAATCCTCCTCCAGAGTCTCCACAAGAATCAAAACAACGTAATCATAATAATAATAATAATAATCATCAGCAACAACAACAGCAACAGCAACACTCACATATTCATCCTCTGCATCCATCTCAACATCCACCTCAACCTTCAGCACCACCACCTCCTGTTCCTCCTCCTACACATGCACCACATCTTCCGCATCCTCCACATCAACCAATCCAAGCATTTTCACCACCACTTGCACATGCATCAACACCGATACATAATCAACAACAACAACAACAACAACAACAACAACAACAGCAGCACCGATTAGTAAATGATACACGTACTCCACCACAATCTTCTATAGTACAACTTCTGCTGAAGAAAATTGTCGAGGAGTTACAAACTGAACTAGAGTGTATTGTTGATCAATTACAATCTTTCAAGAAAAAGTTAGATAAACTCAAGTAACACTAAACTTAAAAAAGAAAAAAAACCACCTAAAAAAAATAAATAACCAAAGACTTGTATTACTAAGTAGATATTAAAACCAGTATAAAACAAAAGACAAAAAAAAACCCAAAGCATATATAGTGATGTATTATTAAAAATGTATATATTATATAAATCTAACATTGTTAATATAGATTTGTTGTTATATTATTTTGATTTTGTTCGTACGGGTCCTTTGGTCAGAGACAACCAGAGACAACCAAAAAAAAAAAAATAATAAGTACTCTTTTCCTCACAGACAACAAAGTGTTGCAAAAAAATTTAAAACCCCTAACTAATCAATCAACAATGATCAAATTCATACTTGTATTATATCTATTTCAATCAATCACAGCTCATTTTATCAATTATTATCCTCCAACAGAATTGGCAATTTCTGATGATGAGATTGTGAATAGAGCGGTGACTGAATTGCACAATATCGATGCTGCTACTGATTTGAATGAATGCATGACATGTAAAACAAGATTACAAGTAGCCAAATTCATGGCATTAACCAGACCTGACTTAGTTCCCCAGATATTTTCCACTTGGTGTATTGAAGCAGGTAACGATGAAATTCAATGTCATATGAATTATGGATATCCTAGTGAAGATTATTGTACTATGGGCAATGATTTTACGAAAATGGTTAGTTTAATGAATCCTTCTGGATTAGATGGCGATTATTTCTGTTATTATCATGATAAGAACTGTGCCGTATTGCCGGAAACGCCACTTGTCGATATGAGTAGATTATGGCCACCGAAACCAAAACATTATTTACCGCCTGATGATTGTGGAGAAAGTTTCCATGTGTTACATATCAGTGACATCAATTTACAACCGGATTATAAAATGTTTGCTGAAGCTAATTGTAGTCAAAGTTTATGTTGTTCTCCTCATTGCAGAAATTTAAAGAAATCTGCCCCGTCTAGTAATACTCCTAATAATGACGACATGGATGATTTCTCAGGGTATTATGATAGTAGTTATAGTAAGAACCATTTTGAAAAAGGAAGTTTTGTCGATATAACCAAAATTAAAAAACCAACTTGGCGTCCAGCAAGACAATTTGGAGAGTATACTTGTGATACACCAGCATTGTTATTGAATAGTACCATGCAATGTATTCGTGATTTACACCAAAACCATCTTTCATTTGATTTTGCCTTGTTTACTGGGGGAACAGTTGATCATTCCGATAGAAGCTTTATGAGTAGGGATAAAAATATTCAATCACAAGAAACCAGTTATCGAATCTTGAAACATTATTTGGATACTGTTGATGTGATCCCAACATTTGGTACCAGGGACATTTTCCCCATGAATCAATTACCACAAAAGAATTTAACGGAAAACTCCAATAGTTATCAATGGCAATTTGATTTTTTGGCCGATTTATGGCTGGAATTGGGATGGATAGATCATGATGTGTCCAAACAAATTCGATATACTCAAGTAGGGTATTCCTTGATCACCACCAGGGGTTTAAAAATCATTTCCTTAAATTCAAATGTTTGGAATGTGAAAAATTTCTATTCATTTTGGGAAGTGTTAAAAATTGATTCGTTTGGAATATGGAAATTTTTAATTCAAGAATTATTGGATTGTGAGAAAAATCATCAACGAGCATGGATTATTGCACATTTACCACCCAACCATCATCAAGCATTACCATTACCTACTAAAGTATTGGCCCAAATTATAGCCCGATTCTCACCTCGAGTAATTGCGGCAATTTTCTTTGGTCATGTACAAGTTGATACATTTATGGTTCAATATGGACAGGATGGTACCGATACCAGAGACTTGGAGAATGCCATTAATCATGCGCTTGTGGGACCTCTGATTAGTCCATATCTGGGAGTTAATCCTGCTTGGAGATATTATGCTGTTGATCAAAATAGTTTCAATGTGATAAATTCATTCACATATTATACTAAACTTGAAAACACTTTCCGTAATGATGGGGCTGAACCTAATTGGGAATTTGCGTATTCTGCCAGGGATGTATATGACCCTGAACAAATGTGGCCCATGGATTGGAGTTTGAATACTGAGTTTTGGCATCATGTGAGTGAAAAGATTAAAACCATACCTGAATTTGATTTATTGTATCAACGATTAGAGACCCGATGGTTTACTAATGGGGAGTTAAATGATGATGGGTATTGTAAGGTTAGTAGTTTCACCATGGAAGCCAAAAAACAATGTATGATTACCGATGATCAAGATGATTATGTCGAACCCAAACAACCAAATGATTATGTTCCATTTATTCATGTTGGGGGTAGTACTGAATATATTGAGAAAGAATTAGCATATCCAATGTCTGAAGGAGAGGGAGTGGGAGAGGGAGAGGAACCATCGGGGAATATTACTGATAAATTCACCTCACCAGAAGATGTATTTGATGGGAAGGGGGATAATATAACTATAGATGAATTTTCTTCCCCACTTCCACTTCCACCGCCACCACAATCTCCACCGCCATCTTCATCTAAACCTAAAAAAGTCATGGGAAAATCGCTTGGAATAAGAAATAGAAATCAAATCCCAATTGCTCAATTATAATAATTATAGTAATTATAATAATAATAATATGCTATTGTAAGAAATAGCGACCCCGCCTCCTCCTTCCTTGAGATATAATAAAAATAGTTTCTTTTTTTGACTATGCGTTGTGTGTATTGCTAAATTTATGAATCGTAGTTAGTTCTAGGTTGTTGTAATTGAAAATTCTTATTTACAAATATTCTTTAATAGGGAAACAAAAAAATTTAATTATCTCATGATATATAAATAGAACAGGTCAGAAAACATACAAACGAGAACCAAACAAAGGGCAAAGGAAATATAAAAACCGTTGCCGGATAAACGACAAACGACAAACGAGAAAGACAAAAAATTTAAACCCAAATTTAAATTTTAAATACAAAAAACAGAAATAAGGGAAGACAGAACAGAAAAAAAAAAAAAAGAAATTCTCTCTCTCTCTCTCTCTCTCCACCCCTGCATTTACGTAACTTTCTCTTCTGAATTGTAAACAAATTTTTCTATTAAATGAGTCGTGCGTGAACCAGGAATGAGAGAAATACATAGGAAGAAGGAGGTGTAATGATAAAGACGTGTATTTAAGTAGCTTATTCAAATCAGATGTGTCGTTGAATCATCGATTTGGATGGTGTGAAAGGATGGAGAGAGAGGAGGGTTGTGTAGTTGTCTTTGAGCTTTTTTGCAGGGTCAACATGTACTTAATAGTAGATTAACAACTAAGGAGAAATGTTTAGCCTAGACTCTATATATAAAAAACATGATGAATATAGATTCTTTAATTTAAGAGCAATTATTCAATTTCTCCATCCTATAGTTATATTAATTTAAGTTGATTCTGAATCATTGTACGTTCTTCGGTTATTATTCTTATTGTGTGGGGTCGTGCACCAAAACAATAAATCTTATCCCTTACAATTATAAATGAACAGAAGAGACGTAAATGTAACCAGGTTAATATTCAAAAGTCCAAGGTTTATTGAGCAAAATAGTCCATGAAGGAACGATCTACAAGAATATTATTGGAAAGACATTGCTACGTGGAAGTAGTTCACCAATATAATAACATTTGTCTCGATTATATATATGGATTTCATTCATTCGATTACTAATTACATAGAAAAGTCTAGAATCCGAAGAAGAAGAAGAAGTAGAAGAGACAAGAAAAATACGTATTTATATCAGGTAGAACTTCTCTTATCCGTAAATTTTGACCTTCTACATATCTAAAACAAAACAAAAGGTCGTGTGAATTTGCTTATCTGGTAGAGTTGTTTATATGCAGGTATTATAATTGTTAGTAATAGCACGACCTTTGGGTGGTGGGTATCACGTGAGAGATCAACATTTCGAATATTTACCAAACGATCCCAAACTAAAACAATAACCATCATCTAATAATCCTACTTGGATATGCATATTCTTGACAATTATGGACATGCATCAGTCAGTCAGTCAGTCATTGATCAGACAGACAGTCAATGGGAGATAATAATTGTTTGTTTGGACATAAAACTATATTAATAATGTATTCTGTTTCATGCAAGGATACAAGGGAGTTTGATAAATACCTTAAATTCTTCGTCTTGTAGAGTTTTGAGATGTCTTTCTTGTTCTGAAAGAATATTTTATATGGAGCAAGTTATAATACTGGTGGATCAACGTATAATTTCTTATGGGTTGGAGGAGAGAGAGGGGGAGGTAAGGTACAGAGTTTATTTTTATAAGTTTTAAAACATCCTTGAATTTGAAACTTAATCCAGGTTAGGAATATTTTAATTACGTATCATTATTTTTAAAGTTTTAGTTGATGATGTGGGAGTTGTTGTTGACAGGTAAGGTAAGGTATTGTTGAAAAAAAAAAAAAAATTTTTTTTTTATTGTTGTTGGTGGTGGTATTGTTGTTAGGAAAGAAAATGAAGGTACTCTCGTCTAAAGGGTATACACGGACCAAATACGGAACGCAAAAAAAAAATAAATCCAGAAAGAAAAAAAATCCAAGGAACCCCGTCAATTGAGGGGTACTGTCAGACGATAAGAAGAAAGGAAGTAATCGGGTAGACCCGAAGCATGCTTTTGTTCAATATTTACATCTTGGCTTTAATAAACTAAGAAAAAAAAAACAAATAAACAACACACCAAGCTACTTACTGCATTAGGTTTTTACACGATGACCTTCAATGGTCAATACGAACCCTTTTTCTCCTTGTCACTACTTAACAATATGGATTTTCTTGGTCGTTTATTCACCACCCACATCCCCTTTTTTGAGAATCTCATTATATATAGGAACGACAAGAACAACAAGAACAAGACATTACCAATTTAGTCAATTATAATAACAATATGACCACTATTGTTTAACTAGATAATGGAACCCCAAGTTGTTATAGACAAGTATGATTTACATAGCAATATTATATTGGCCACTCCCCCCTTAGTTTGAGAGATTTGGAATGTACGTACAAAAATTAAGAATACAGGGGGAAAATCAATCCTAATAAATAATAAAACTCTAACTGTACGTATATGATTCTTATCAATATTATAATATTTTGTTTTTATTGTTTGTTATTGTAGAAAAATGTTTCAGATTTTTGGGAATTTAGGTTATTTCTTGTTTCCATGTTTTGCATCAATTGATAGTTTAAAAAATAATAATATTGAGTAATTGGGGTGAGGTTATACATGAACTGTTAAGGTATTGGTATACGTATCATTTATACTGGTAAGAACGTATGTATATTGGGATGAACGTATGTAAGAAATAAACATTTTTACACGATGATGATGATCAAACAAAAACATTCTTCATTCTCATAACCCCAAATAATTTTTAAGTAACTGTGCATGTGACATCAGACATCACTCACCCACTCACTCACCCAACTCACCCACTCACCCACTCACCCAACTCACACATACAAATACACCTTTAATGGTAGATATTTTTTTATGCAATACACGCACATAACATGCATACTCAAGCATACATCTACACTAACAAATACACATAAACACTATACACTTACACAAATATACCACTGGCTGGATGGTGGTATGAAGATCGACAAAAAAAAATTTTAAGATGAGTCGAATGAATTACCTAATTAAGCTGAGAAGAGCCAAATTTGATCATTTTCTTCCGTTCTCTATGTACATCGGTGGGGGATTTTCAAGGATAACGAACAATATAGACCTGAAATTATATCCAATTAATGTACGTTTGAATGATGGTTAGTTGTGCTGGTGGTGTGGTGTACCTTGCCAATTGTATTTTAGTTTAAGTCTTACATTCAATGTCGATCATCTTATTTAGAAATTTCAAACATCTACAGGGATTATTATGGTGTTGTTAATAAATAAATTTTGGGGCAACGTGTAATATAGAATGTAAAAAAATATATACTACTCTAAGAAAGAAAATATTAATCAAAAAATAAATTTTCGTAGTCTAAAAGGAAAAGTCTATGTATTTATTTGTTGGTAATTGAGCAGACGAAGAAACTGGAGAAGGAATAGTCGTTATTTGTTGTAATTGTTGTTGTAATTGTTGAATTTGTTCTTGTTGTTGTTGAACAATCAGCACAATATCTAAAAACTCTTGGAATGATTGTTGTTGTTGTTGTGGGGCGTGTTCTTGTTGTTGTGGTTGAGGAATGTGTTGTTGTGGAATGTGGTGTAATTGTTCTTGTTGTTGTGGTGGTACTATGGATTCCCAATTGTTATCCCACAAGTCAAACTCACTAATCAAGAAATCATCCAATGATTCAACTGGAGATGGTAAACCAAAACCTTCATTGTTGTTATTGTTGTTGGTTGTTGTAGAATATTGTTGTGGTTGTGGAGCAACAGCGAAATTGTTGACTGGTAATGGTAAATCATTAATACTGTTGATAGAAGTATTAGCAGTCATTGGAGTAGCTGGAGGTTCACTAGAAACAGAAACCGAACGAGAAACAGCAGTTGTAGAACTAGATCTTCTGGAACTAGAAGGAGTAACTGGTTTAACAATAGATGATTTCTTTTCTTCAGCATCATTAGTAGATTCTTCAGATTGAACAGGAGACAAATCAACAAAGACAAAATCCTTTGGTTTACCTGGCTTGTTCTTTGGTCTTCTTAAAGGTGGTCTCTTAATGGTGAATTTAGAAGCAGCAGCAGCGATTTTCAAAGAATTGTTTAAACATTCCATTGATGTTTGCATGGAATTTAGGGATGCATTTGATGTGGAGGAGGATGTAGAAGATGAGGAGGATGTAGATGACGATATGCTACTGTGACGAGATGGTTGGATTTTTTTAACTCTCCATAATTTTTTACCGTTAGCTGGTGGTAATACTTTTGAACTCATGATGATATATGTGTGTGTGTGTATATATATAAAGGGTATAGGGTATAGGATATAAAAGGGTATAGTTATTTGGGGGGGGTATCAAGAAATAAAATAACGTGTAATGGGTGATGAGGGTATAAGGTTGGAATATATAAAAGCTAATTGATTAGTGAATAATAGGAATAAGAGAAATAAAAAAATTTATAAAAATGAAAAAATGGATAATTTGAGGAAAAATCAATTGGTTTAAATAATTGTTGAAAAGAGGGATTGAAGGAGGAGTGGAGGAGTAAGAAGAGAAGTATGATAGATAGAGTAATATGGATATGGAGATTTATGGTGAAAATACCAAAATAGATTTCCATTATTTAATATTACACAAAAGAGAGATATATAGAGAGAGAGAGGAGCAATAAAGGAAAAGAAAGAAAAGAACATACTAAGCAGAAAAGAAAATAAAAGTTAAATAGAAAAAGCAAAATGTATAAAGTGTTAAATATTACACAAGTGGGGCACTTGGGTAAAATTACCACAAAAAGTTATAGACGTATAAATATTTTAAACTAATTAATACCTAATTAGGAAATAATGTACAAAAGTGAAATTTTTCTCTAAACAATTTTGTTAAATTTGTAAATCTCTCTCTGTGGTTCACTCTCTGTGTCCTTCTGTGTCTTCTGTTCAAAGTGTTCAAGGATTCTCTCCCCCTTGAATTTACCTAAATAGTTAAAATCTATGATTTGTATAGAAACCCCCAAGGGTTTTATATTTGTTCTCTACTGAATTTATCTTGGATATTTAATCATTTCACGTGATAGTAGTAGTCAGAGAGAAATAAGAAATTTTCTAAATAGAGAGAATGAGATATGAAATGAAATACAAGGAGGGGCTATATTTCGTCTATACAACAATTCATCAATCTCTATCGTAATACAAAAATAAATAAGTAAAATATTTAAAATAAAAAATGTCATTACTTTTTTTTATTTTGCATTTCCAACTAAACGAATAGGAAGTGGAGTAGAGTAGAGAGTCTATTGGTAGTGAAATAGTTGGGGTAAATTACCTATTAAGTTAAAGTGGAGTAAATTGTAATCGGAGAATTAACAAAAAAAAAATATGAAATTTTCTATTTTAGTTTTTGTTATTAATATTAATATTAATATTAATATTGTATTATTATTAGTTTATTATTATTGTTTAACTTTTTATTGTTTAATTGTATTATACAATGTATGATGGACTAAGTTGTTAAATATCCATGTGGAATTTATTTAATCCTTGTACTTATAAGTTTTTGTGTTATTATAACATGCATGAGTATACTTAGACACACAGATTGACAATAACCAAGGGATTTGCCGAACTTATCCAATCCACTTACATAAACACACCCAGATGTACATACATACATACATTTACACAGACAGAAAGTATTATTATTATTATGTTTGTATTACTCCTTTTGTCCTACGGTTTTTACTTCTTAACTTTTTACCCTTTATTTCCCTTAATAAACCACAAAATAGGGTTAAAAAAGTATACAAACCTTTTGCATTGACTACAGAATACAAAGACTAAGAAAAAAATCATTCAATTTAATTTAATTGTAAATTTACTCCACTTTTCTTGCATATTATCCCTGTACATGCGTTGGGTTGAAATATGAAATATGTGTATATATCCCATCAAACACTAAACCACTAAATCACTAAATCACTAAACCCACCAAGATATTTTTATTTGAGCCGTTAATAACTAACGCATTTAACTTACTCCTCTTTTTTACTCCTCCCTGTTCATTTACTCCACTTGTTCTTGTTACTCCATTTACTCCTCGTTTAACCTCCCACTTTGTTTGCTACTTTTCTTTTTCGTTTTGTCATTCTCTGTTTTATTTATTTGACATCTACATTAAAAAATAAACGCACGACAATAAGGCTGTTTATTTCCGCTTGATAATGATAAATCCTTTTGTTATATCCTTTCTTTCTTTTTATGTCTATTTCATTTGGTAGTTGAAGAATAATAATTTATTATTGCAGAGCCCAACAAAAAAAAAGAAAATCTTAATTACCTCCTTTTTTTTAATGTAATCTCTTAAAAATAGAACAGTTAATGATCAGTTGTTGATTGCCTAACCAAACTATGAGATGCTTAACAAAGAATAGTTATCGTCTCTTTTGTCTTGTGTATTATTATAGGCTGTTTTAAGACGCAATGTGTAAATCCTTTGATGCATAATTAGTCTCACCAATAAAAAGACAATACAATACACTACAAGAAACAATAATAATAAATTTGACTTGCCTAATTAGGCAGGTAAATAAATTGGATAGCACCTGTGTCGTTGATCATTTACAATTATTGTATGTAACCGACACATAAACCCTAAATGCTCTCCCTATCGTCCTCTACTCTTACTCTTGTGTAAGAGCATATTGTTTTTGTTCGTATGTAAAATATACACTGACAATATGAAACTATGAAACTATGAGAAAAAATGTAACCATACACTAAACTATCCTAGTCATTCATAGAGTACAAAATTAACTTACTAATAGAGTTTACCCTTTCATTCCCTTTCCTTTTCTTTTGCCTTGAGCCTTTCCATTTCATTTCATTCTCTGGAAAACGCAACCAGTTTGAGTTTGAGTTTGAGTCTAAATTTTGAGTTTTTAGTACCACGGCACTTGTTCCATTTACTCCTCTTCTATTTACTCCTCTTCTTTTTGTTCTTTCTTTTTTTTCACCATGTTACTTAGTTATTTATTTTAGACGATCCAGTGAAACGAGAGAAATCCGTCCGATGATGACGGGAGATGGACTGAGATATGTAAAAAGACAATCAAAAAAAATGAAACGACACAGAATTACACAACTACCAACCGAACTAATTCAAAAATATAAAAATAGAAATTCAATAAAAAAAATTTAACCCCCACCACTTTTTTTTTTATCAGGCTTAGGGCGGACGTCGATAATTTATTCACCTAACCTTAAAAAAAAATTTTTTTTAACTATGAGAAGACTGAAAATTCCAGTAGTAGAACAATTATAAACAAAACAGAAAAACTCAAACAATAGAAAATGATAGACAATCTAGGCAAATGAAATCATTCACTCATCGTTACTCTCCCTATCTCCCTACCTCCCTCCCTCTATCAATGTTATTAACTTGCCTAATTAGTTTAATTGAACTACATCGTCCGCCTTCGCCCCTTTTTTTTACAAATAGTCATTATTTTGATTTTGTTTCATTTTTCTCTACCACAATAATTGTGGAGTTTTCCTTGTTTGTCTTAGTTTCCATTAATAATAATAGCAATAAAATAATGAATCAAATAATAGAAGGCTAATTTTTTATTATATTTTGATAGTGGTATCGTACTGAATGGAAAAGAAATACTGTCTTATTATTTACCACAAAGTAAACCCATTGATCAATCATACACGACTTATTTTGATAAAATGCGTGGTTTTCATTGGTGGGTAGTGCGTAAATGCGTTTAAAAGTAGTGTACATGTGTTCAGAAAAAGAAAAAAATCCCCCCCCTTCAACCCCACATTTCAGATAAATTCAAATATTTTTTTTAAGCCGAATATTTAAAATTGCTTTGGAATTACCCCTCTCCGTCTGGGATATAGGTTACTGATTGTTCATTACTCATTTATTTTTGTGTATTTTGTGGCTTTGATGTATCAATTGACAAAAGCTTTCTCCCATCCTATCCCTTTCCCGGTTGTCCCCAGAACAAAAAAGAAAAAAATAAAGAATGACAAAATCGACAGATGTAAAGTCTAAAAATTAAAAAAAGCCTCAAGGAATTAAAGAAGACGAAGCAGAAGAAAGAAAGAAAGAACAACAACAAGAGGTGGAGTAAGTGGAGTAAAGGTGTAGGATGTGTTATGAGTGCGTAATAGAAAGGGAGAGAGAGGAAGGGAGAGGTAGTACAGAGGGGCAAATGGGACAAAAGGAACAGAACAAGGGTGTGTATATCAATAGATATTATGTGTGTGGGGAATAATATCATCGACATTGTTTCTCCTCTTTTTTTTTTTCTTCTCATTTACTCCTCCCCCACACAAAATTCAATATCAATATTAAACGGTTTTTCTCTATTGAGGGCGGAGGGACAGCGAGAGGAGAGAGAGGGCCATTGAAGTCAAGTCAGATGCAAAATGTAGCATTGGCATCTGAAGCCACCTTGTTTCTCGTTTGTGGGCTTTTTTTTTAAATTTCAATCCGAGGTTTACGTTACGTAGTTACCAACGGTCTAAAATGAATGGTTTGGAATATTGGACTATAGGCTATTAGGAAATATGATTAAATTAGTATTTAGAAAAAGACACTTTTTAAGGCGGTTTAATGAGATATGTTGGGGTTACAATTTTTATTATTATTAATGTTTTTTGGGCACAAGGGATGAAACTGTATTCAAGCTTTTTTTTTATTTACATGTATATTTTAACTTTTAGACGAATAATTTATTCGTAGTAATAACAATAAACCATATAGCAAACAAGCAACTAAATAATAGAAGAATTGATATCCTCAAGACAAAAAAAGGTTATTCCTTTTCTTAAAAAAAAAAATTAATTATTATTTCTTATTGTTTTAAGTTGAAGGTTATATTAACGACAAAATAACATACAAAGGGATTTGCGGTTTGTAGTTTGGGGGGATAGGTTCGTGGTTAGTGGTTAGTGAATTGGTGAGTTGATGGACATGCAAGTGGAAATGGTAAATAATATTCATGACATAAATAAAAAAAAGAAATCGACATACCCAAAGGTCAATAGGTAGTCACTACATTCTTGATCCTTACCGCTCCCCCCCCCTCTCCCACTCTCCCCGATTGTATTACGATAAGCAAAAGAAATGACAATTTCTTTTACAACTAAAAAAAAAATATTATAACTTGTGTCTTTTAGTTTTGATAGCGCGGATAAAACAAAAAATGATGGAAAATAAAAAAAATAAAAAAATAAAATCAGACACTCACACACTCTTCCTTTATGCATGGCACCAAATTAGATTGCTGATCTTAACTCTCTCAGACATACATATTCACTTCCCACCATCTCCACCTCCTTGTTTTACATTTACTTCGCAAATATAATAATTAATCGACCATTCCGATACACTCCTTATACTGTAACATTCAATCATCCAAATTCAGACTAAATTCATGGAAATATGGATTGTATTTCGTTGGTAATCTGTAAATACTAATATTTAGTAAGATAGATAGACAGAGTTAGTTGGAATTAGTTAGATGTGATATAATTCCGTTGTAACCGCTCATTCATTCCCTTCATCTCTTTGATCACACTTCCATTCATCATCAATAGGATAAATTAAATTCCCTCTCTTTCTTCCTCTCTTTCTTTTTCATTCTCTATACTAAAAATTTAGAGGTTATTTTATTTTTAGACTAAATTTAAACTTTTATTTTCTTTCAATTTAACACAATATGGAAAAAAAGAAGGATAACAATGGAAAGGCCTAATTAGGCAAGTGGGAATTTTATTATTCTAAATTCTCTTGTCCATTATTTCTATTATTATACGATATACTTCACAATATTACACAAAGCAAACCACCTTAAACCTTTGTGCATGATAATTCCTAAAATTATTTTCTTCGCACAAATTGATTGCCCCTCTTTTCCGATTATTACCTATTTCTACATAAATTGCTATTGTTCAACTACACTTTCCTAATTAGGAAATGATATTTGAAATAATATACAAATTACCCATCCAACATATTATTTATTCTTTATTTTCTATTGTATATTTAATTGACTTTCCTAATTAGGTATCTGTTATTCCTCCCCCAGATTTTCCAATTGATAAAAATAAAAAAAACTTTCCTAAAAAATTATGCCTAATTAGGATGCGTTTGAACTTTTGCAGATATCAACAGAAAACAGGGGATGTAGGGGATGAAAGATTAGTCAATTTTGTCAATTTCATTATTTTTTTTTTATTTCTAGAACAATTGACGATTTGCGTTTATTGTTGAAGTTGTTATTTTTGGAGCCAATCGATTGTATTATTATCTCATACTGCTTACACAATTCTGGACTCATGATTTCATCCCTTGAAATTAATAATCAACGGAGTAACGGAGTTGACAAAGAAAAAACAAATTAAGCATGACGGAGTAACAAAGTGAATGAATGACAGGGCAACGAATTTGACGGAGTATAGGATACTCAATTCATCTTCAATTCCTCCGTTCAATATCAATTGGATAGTTATTATAGAGGTGTTGGATAAATTCACAAGATGATTAACTGTGTGTGTGTAATATATCTGGGTTTAATCCACTATACTGGTTTACTCCACTCAATTTTGTGAATAGAAAAAAGTATATGCATTTAATTTATTGAAATTAGTTTGTTTCTATTATCCCTTACTTTCTCTCTTGGCTTACTCCTCTTCTCGCTCCCCCTTGTTTTTTTTTTCTCTCACTGATTTCATTCTTTACATCCCAATTGTTTTCGAAAGTGGAGTACACACAAAACATCCATTGTATCGAATACATTGTATTAAAATATCAATATTACTACTCCTCAATTCTACTTTAGGCTACATAGTCTAAGACCCTCGGCTAGGTGGTAAGGCTAAATCTTTCATATGACTTTTTTTTTCCATGCCTTGTAACGTTTAGATAAAGAATAAGGTAGTACAGTAGTACTTGCCAAAATATGACAAAACGTTAGGAGAAAGTAAATACCTCCTCTATAAGATCGGAATTTGGTACCTGTTTCCATTTACTCAATTACTTAACCGTAAAAATTCTAAAATTACTGTTGGGTAGTAAAGAGTTAATTACATGTTAACCTGAAATTTTCAACGCTGAAATTTTAATAAATGAGAGAGAGAGAGAGGCAGAGTTTCACTCGTCAAATATTCGTTTCATTACTCCTTATTTTCATCCAATTAATTAATTAGCTTAAAATACCAAACGTATGTAACCACCTCATCTTCATCCCATCCATTCATCCATCCATCCTTTGTAATATCAATAACAATATACCTAAAAATAACCCTATCGTTTCTCTCGCTTTTATCACCTCGGTTCTCTGGCCTTCGCAACAATGGAACTTTTTTCCATATTTTTCACTTTAGGGCGGAAAGTTAATGCCATCAGCGGATTTTTTTGTTCATGCAGGCCCCACTTCCTACCCCAGGTCTAAAAGGGTATATTAATGAGGTGGGGCAAATCAATATCCATCATATATATATATACCACAGAAGTATATTTTATTTTCTTAACCTATTTAATCAAGAGTACATATACTCATGTACACACAGGATGATGTGTATTCATGCAATATCTAAAAAGCTTAGCAACCTACTACAAGAACAATAATAATAAGTTGAAAGGGAAATACACACACATACACACATAACCCTACGTTGATAAAACGAAAAGTGGAGTATTGTTGATATTGTTAATAATTTTAGTAAAATTGGGGTATTTTCATAATAGATTACGAACGTCGTTGTTAATAAAACTTTTTCTTGAAACTTTACTACACCTTATATTACATGCAAAAAAAAAATAATAATTTATATGCAAGATGTGACCTAATGCCCCACACTCTCAATGAGTACTTTTAGGTTGTGGATAAGGTTTTAATGTAGACGGAATTATTAATAGATAATAAAGCTTAACGGGCATTAAATCTAGTGAAAGGGAAGAGGAGTAATATCGGGAATAACCACTATCATAACATCGATAATTTCATATGAATGATGAAGAATTTCAATCGATTTGTCAATTCATATCCCCCCCCCCCTATTTCAAGTTCAATTGTCTCAAGAAATTAAACACACACACAGAGAGAGGACTAGAGAGAGGACTAGAGACCAAGAAGTATTCAAGATTTCTATTGTTCTTCTCATCATCTACAATGTGAAATCTCAGTTCTATTATTAGTAGTAGTAGTATTGTTTTTTAGTCGATGAGTAGATACCTAATAATGGTTACGACTGACTATTATTTAACACATTTGCCTATTTCATCAATATCTAAAACAAACTCCAAAAACAAAGCAAAATCTACCCTATTTGTATCGTATAGTTATCAAAAGAAGGGTTCATTCATTGTCCCTAAATTCAACAACCCTTTGTATCTCATCATCATCATCGCATATCTCTATATCAATTCTTATCTTGTGATGGTGGTTGTTGTTTGCTTTCCTTTTCTTGTATCTCTTTAAGTTTCTGTAGTCTGATATTTTCATATTTTTGTTTAGCTTCAGGAGTCAAATCTAATGTCATTTCATCACCGAATTTCAAAGCTAATCCAACATTCTCTCGTTTTCTTCTTTCAATTTCTTCTGGTGAATGAGGTGTAAATTTCATAAATTGAAAATCACTTCCTGTTTTATACGTCACATAACCTCCTAATAGTATAGCTATGGTTCCTACTATGAACCTTTGTACCATTGGAGCTTCCTTCATTGTGTAATGTGTGTTGTAGATATGATTGGTGGTTGACTGATGATAGAGGGAATTTTTTTTTCTATCATTCTTCTGTATTCTGAATTTTTCTTTCGTCTGATTGATTCATCTCACACTACTTTTATGAATTCTGAAATTCTAGTGAGACAGCCAAAGGTACGACAAAAAAAAAGGAGAAAAAGATTAAAACGAACAAGCGAACAAACAAAAAAAAATTTATCATCAATCTTTAACAACTCACTAACTAATCAAATTAGACAACAACTCCACACCTCCACACCTTCCAACCACACTTTTTTTTTAAATCAACATACACCAAATTCATCTACATTATAGCACACTACGATGGCCGCACTTCCAAAGAGAATAATTAAAGAGACAGAAAGATTAGTTAGTGATCCCGTTCCAGGTATAACTGCTACTCCATCCGAAGAAAACCTTCGATACTTTGAAGTGACAATAATTGGACCAACATCATCACCATACGCCAATGGATTATTTAAATTAGAATTATATTTACCGGATGATTATCCTATGTGTGCCCCAAAAGTTCGATTTTTAACTAAGATTTATCATCCAAATATAGATAAATTGGGAAGAATATGTTTAGATGTTTTAAAAGATAATTGGAGTCCTGCGTTACAAATTAGAACTATCTTATTAAGTATCCAGGCCTTATTGGGTGCTCCAAATCCTGATGATCCTTTGGCTAATGATGTTGCTGATGATTGGAAAAAAGATGAAAAGAAAGCTATTGCTATGGCTCAAGAATGGACTAAACTTTATGCCTTGAAAGATGATACCACCACTACCAGTAGTTCTTAGTTATATGGATCAGTATCTTTTTTCTTCTATACAAATATACCTATATAAATATACACATATATATATATAAATACGATTGTTATTGTTTGCGTTGATATATATATGTATGATTCATAATTATGGTATCACGTGCATTTATTACATAAACCCATACGGAAATAATGATCTCGGATATACTGATCTCGGATATATAAGGAAATCGGGATCGGTGTAACATTAGTAAGAATAAAAATTTGACGCATTATCGGCTCACATACGGACGGCACTCCGATTGACAAACGAATGATTTTTTTTTTTTGCGTGGTTTATTTCACTCAATTTTCCATTGTATGCAAGTGGCTAGTACAAAGTTCTTTTGTGAAAATCAATTAGGATCAAGTGGTAATTGACGATGTATGCAAGTAGTAATGGTAAAAGAGAGATGTATTTATGTACCTCCACCATTTACATATGTTGTAATTTAGTACTGAAGTAGTCAAGAAAACGCAAAAATAAAAACAAACAGTGGGAGTCTACGTCATTGTATTTTTTTTTTCGTTCGGAAATTGGCCAATCGTTTTTCATTACTTGGTGCCACGCGTCTAGTATTCTAATTTATATTCTCGTCTGAATATAGGCTATGTTGGAATGGAATGATGTACTAGACGAAGCGGATACGTGGTAATAGATGTAATAAACGTTTCTTGTGAAAAAAAGCTGTAGTTTAGTTATTAAATACGGGTATAACATTTCCAAAAAAAGGGTTTCCCATCCATCGGAAAACGGCGATAAAAAATTTTATCGAGCCGTTACATCCATCCCATACACACAAAACATTTTACCTTTTCTTTTTCTTTCAATAGAAAGATCTAACAGTAGTTGAGGCAATTGAATGACGATCTAATTTGTCATTTCTTTTTTCATTATACTAAGTATTGACTAACTCTGTGGAACTGTAGGTATCTCTTGTATATAAAAATGTAAGTTATTATTAATATTAGAAGTAGTTGCTGGTGTTCATAGTTGAGGTATTTTGCAATCTATTGGTGTATTACATAATATAATATTAAATTTGCTGTTTGTTCTATTTTTGCCCTTTTGAACAAATCGCCAACTAAAACAATTTTGTCTTTTTTTTTTTATTTTTATTTTTCCCTTTCAAATTATAAAATTATAAATTCTTTTTTTTTTTTTTTTTTTTTTTTTTTTTTTTTTTTTTTTTATTTTTAATATTTAAATTTATTATTTTTTTTTTTTTTTTTTTTTTTTTTTTTCTGATTCTATTATTAATCCTGAAAAATAAATTTATTAAAAAAAAAAGAAGCCAGATCTCCCTCCTTCTCTCTCTCCCCCTTCATCCCATTATCAATTCTTTCTTAACCTTACTTTAATAGACACTTTGACATATAAATCATTCTCCGATATGTCGCTGGATTCAGATGATTTATCTATCCCTCCTACTCCTAAAATAAGATCAAAATTTCCTTCCATAAGATTTAAATTGAAAAACGATGATCAACAACAACAGCAACAACAACAGCAACAAGAAACAAATGCAGATCTCCAAGATGGTAATCCTCCTGCTTCAAGTTCTTCAAATTCTCATCCACCCATAAACACAAAATTCAATGCACAAGATTTCCAACCACCAAACTCACCATTTGTTGATCAGAATCTGAATCTGAAAAAAGAGTCTGAAAAAGAAATAACTTTTGATACTGATGATTCAAATGATAATTTGCCGGACTTGCCCTCAAATCACCAACATAAAGAAACCAAACGAACAAGATGGGCTACCATAAAGAGAAGCAAAAAACACAATGACAAAAACAACCACCATCATCATGGAGTAATAAGATCGGACACGTTGCGAAAAATGTTTCATCATAAACCAAAAACCCATGATCTCGGATTCAGTGATAACCATCCTCCTCAAGCTGAACCAGATCAAGAACCGGCAACTGTACCTAGAACAATAGTATTTAATGGACCAGTAGAACAACCGGGTGAATATTGCAGAAATAAAATCAGAACCACAAAATATAGCCCCCTTTCGTTCTTACCCAAAAACATTTACAATCAATTCCGTCATAATATAGCCAATGTTTATTTCTTAGTATTGATCATTTTGGGTGCTTTTGAGATCTTTGGTGTTCCTAGTCCAGTATTAGCTGCTGTTCCATTGATTGTCATTGTTATAATAACAGCCATCAAAGACGGTATAGAAGATTCGAGGCGTACCGTTACCGATATGGAAGTCAATAATCAATACACTCATATCTTGGGACAAGTCGGGTTTGATACCGATTATATCTACCATAACAATAACGTCAATGAAGAAAAAATCTCCACTTGGAGAAGATTTAAAAAAGCCAGTACCAGATTAATGGTAAGACTCTGGGGTGCTTCCAAAAGAAATTTAACCAAAGAAGGAAGAGCCAATAAAGCTAGACAAAATGCTATGGGTGGTGGTGGTGATGGTGACAATACCAATGAAAACCCAAGAAGATCATTTGATAGTGAAATAGGGTCACCAAGAAATTCCCTCGATAGTACTACATCTAATACCTATAGACCTTCATTGGAAAGTGAAAATCCATTCTATGGCAGACCCCTGCAACAACACAGTCGTGGTCTCCACCACCATGGTGCTAAAACATTAAAATTTAATAGAAAATATTGGAAGGATGTTAAAGTTGGTGATGTTTTACGAATCTATAATAATGAAGAAATCCCCGCTGATCTTGTATTGTTATCCACTAGTGATCCAGATAATTCATGTTATATTGAAACCAAGAATTTGGATGGGGAAACTAACTTGAAAGTGAAAACTTCCCTTAAGGCAACCAGCGATATCACTCGTGCCGATGATTTAATGATCAAAAGATTTGATATTGATTCAGAAGGTCCTAATGCAAACTTGTATTCTTATCAAGGTAATTTGAAATTCCAAGAAAATCGTCAGGAATCCATCAATATTAATAATTTATTATTGAGAGGTTGTACTTTACGTAACACCAAATGGGTCATTGGTATAGTTTGTTATACTGGTGATGATACCAAGATTATGTTGAATGCTGGTGTTACTCCAACCAAACAATCAAGATTATCCAAAGAATTGAATTATTATGTCTTGTTAAATTTCATCTTTTTGTTTGTCATTTGTTTTATTTCCGGGTTGGTTAATGGGTTATATTATAGAAAAACCAACACCAGTAGAGATTATTTTGAATTTGGTACCATTGCCGGATCTCCAGCTACCAATGGGTTTGTTGGATTTTTCGTGTCTTTGATCTTGTATCAATCTTTGGTGCCCATTTCATTATATATCACCATTGAAATTATTAAGACTGCCCAAGCGTATTTCATCTATTCCGATGTGGGGATGTATTATGCCAAATTGGATTTCCCATGTACTCCGAAATCATGGTCGATCTCTGATGATTTGGGACAAATTGAATATATTTTCAGTGATAAAACCGGGACTTTGACTCAAAATTTAATGGAATTTAAAAAATGTACCGTTAATGGAGTCTCTTATGGTCGTGCGTACACAGAAGCATTAGCTGGGTTACGTAAACGTTTAGGGGTTGACGTTGACACTGAAGCCGCACAAGAGCGTGAATTGATTAGGAAAGATAAAATCAATATGATTGAAAAATTACACACTGTGAGTAAGAATAAAACATATGATGATGAAATCACATTTATAAGTTCAGAATTTGTGGATGATTTGAATCAAGGTGGTAAACAACTGGATGCCAATCATCATTTCATGTTAGCATTAGCATTGTGTCATAC
Source organism: Candida tetrigidarum (assembly GCA_030557055.1). NCBI lineage: Eukaryota > Fungi > Ascomycota > Pichiomycetes > Serinales > Debaryomycetaceae > Candida > Candida tetrigidarum. The sequence goes on from JAKTVF010000034.1 coordinate 31,691, forward strand.
TGTTATGACTGAACAAGACCCTAAATCACCCAATAAATTAATGTTGAAAGCCCAATCTCCAGATGAAGCGGCATTAGTGGGTACTGCTCGTTCGTTAGGGTTTAATTTTAAAGGATCTACCAAGAGAGGTTTACTTGTTGATATTCAAGGTACTACTAAAGAATATCAAGTCTTAAACACCTTGGAATTCAATTCCACAAGAAAGAGAATGAGTTCAATTATTAAAATCCCGGGTGAATCCCCTCAGGATGAACCTAAGGCATTACTTATTTGTAAAGGTGCCGATTCCATTATTTATGATAGATTATCCGCTACCAATAATGATCCAGAAATGTTGGAACAAACCAGTAGTCATTTAGAAGAATATGCCACTGAAGGGTTAAGAACATTATGTATTGCACAACGTGAATTATCTTGGTCACAATACACCGAATGGAATAAACGTCATCAAGAAGCAGCATCTTCATTGGATGATAGAGAAGCCAAGATGGAAATAGTGGCTGATTCCATTGAACGTGAATTAACATTATTGGGGGGTACTGCCATTGAAGATAAATTACAAGATGGTGTTCCTGATGCTATTCAATTATTAGCTGAGGCAGGAATCAAATTATGGGTTTTAACTGGTGATAAAGTTGAAACTGCCATTAATATTGGGTTTTCTTGTAATTTATTGGGTAATGAAATGAAATTATTAGTTATCAAAACAAGTTACAATGAAGATGATCAAGAAACTTTAGGTGGATTACAATTTGGTCATAAAACCAGTGAACCAGAGATTATCGATACGGTGATTTCCCATTATTTACGAGTCAACTTCAATATGGAAGGATCAGTAGAAGAGAAAGAAGCCGCCATAGGTGATCACTCACCACCGGATGAAAGATTTGGTGTGGTTATAGATGGTGATGCTTTGAAATTAGCCCTTTTAAATAATGAAACCAAGAGGAAATTCTTACTACTTTGTAAAAAATGTCGTGCTGTGTTATGTTGTCGTGTTTCTCCCGCCCAAAAAGCCGCCGTGGTTAAATTAGTTAAAGATACTTTGGATGTTATGACATTAGCCATTGGTGATGGGTCCAATGATGTGGCGATGATTCAAGCCGCAGACGTTGGGGTTGGTATTGCTGGGGAAGAAGGTCGACAAGCAGTGATGTCTTCAGATTATGCCATTGGACAATTTAGATATTTGGCGAGATTATTATTAACTCATGGTAGATGGTCTTATAAAAGATTTAGTGAAATGATTCCAAGTTTCTTCTATAAGAATATTATTTTCAATATTGCCTTGTTTTGGTATGGTATTTATTGTGATTTCGATGGGACTTATTTATTTGAATTCACTTATTTGATGTTTTATAATTTAGCATTTACTTCATTACCGGTGATATTCTTAGGTATATTTGATCAGGATGTTGATGCTAAAGTTTCCTTGTTGGTGCCACAAATTTATCGTAGTGGTATTACCAGAACAGAAATGAGTGATAAGAAATTCTATTGGTATTGTCTTGATGGGATATATCAATCAGCAATTTCATTCTTTTTCCCATATTTATTATACATGATATCATTCCCTAATGAAGATGGACGACCAGTTGATCATAGGTTTTGGGTGGGGGTATTAGTCACATGTATTGCATGTATTTCATGTAATTGTTATATTTTATTCCATCAATACCGTTGGGATTGGTTGAGTTCATTGATTGTGGCGATTTCCATCTTGATTATTTTCATTTGGACAGGATTATGGACAGTTAATTATCAATCTGCGGGTGAATTTTATAAAGCAGCTCCACAAATTTTCGGCATGACTTCATTCTGGGCATGTATGTTTGTGGGGATCTTGTGTTGTTTGATTCCGAGATTCTTCTATGATTTTGTCACCCGTATATTTTGGCCCAAGGATATTGATATTATTAGAGAATGTGTCGCCAGAGGAGATTTCGCTGCCTATCCAGTTGATTACGATCCAACCGATCCAAATCGTCCTAAAATATCGACCTATTCCAGTCAAGCATTAAAAAGAATGAGTTTATCAGGTAGTGGTAATGCAAGTCCAAGGATGTCATTACTGCCAAACAACAAGAACAATAAGAACAATGCACAATCACCATTTTCCGATAGTAACAAGAGTAATTTTTATGATGATGATTTAGAAGATCGAGTCACACCACCTTCAGCGGACTCTTATGATAGAGGAGCAATATTCGATAGTGTTCATCGAAGTGATAGTGGAATTTATCCACAACCTCCAACACCACCACCAGGAATTGCATTTAGTCCAATTAGAAAGAGGAAAAACAATTGGGTGCTGGGAATGTTTAGAAATAGTAGTGATAGCACGCCGAATTCATCGTCATCTACAAATCAAAACGGAAGTATATTCCATCTGAATGGAAACGGATCAAATCAAAGTGTATTAACTGAAGAAATTCAATTGGAAGATTTTGATAAAAAGAGAAATAGAATTTCTGAAATAAGTAATGAAAGTCAAAAACAACAACAAGAACAAAAACGAGTTTCTTCAATGTATTAGTAGTTTAGTTAAGTTATTATTATTATTATAATTATTATGCAAAATAGTTTTATTTAAAAAAGAAATATATATATATGTAACATATAATTGTAATCGGTCAGTGCGAGAATACTTCCGATCGGGCTGAAAAAAAAAAAGTTCTCAAATATCGCAATTGAATTTCTTTTTTTTTTAGAAAATAAATAACTGGTTGGAAATGCAGTATCGCTTAAAATGTGTACGTACAATTAATTATCACCAGAAAATACAATTGACAACCAATGTGATCTACAAAGGTAGAGGTATCCGTGAAGAGATGTCAGAGAGGGCAGGGTAAGACGAGATTAGCTAAGAGAGTAGTACGAGATGAGATGAGGTAATTGAGTATCATCGAACTGTGATGATGAAAATAACTTTCTACGACGCGTTCTGGTTGTGGTTGTGTTTTCTTTTTTTTTTGCTTGCTTGCTTTCTTTTGTTTCATTGATGTTACAGAAATAAAAAAATAACTAAAATAATTTAATTAATTAGTAATTTAATAATTTCTGTTACTTGGTCATCTCATCCCTCATCTCTTTTGTTGATAACTGGATGTAGTTATGGGTCAAGTGGCAAATTAGAAAACGCATGACACCATTAGAGACCAAATATGTTATCAATATGAATATGATCAGGAGTAGGAGGAGGAGGGAGGCAATTGTCAATTGTCGCTTGTCAATTGATTTCTTAACTATTGACCTCTAATAATAACCCTTTCGCGATTTTCTTTGTGCCATAGGATGCGTGCCGTGCCGGAAGTGTGAATCACGACGACGAAAATAAGTCGCGTGTATAAATTTGATAACAAGATTAATAGTAAAAAAGAAAAAGTCAATTAAAGTTTTGTAATAACCAATTGAAAGGAAAGAAGAAAGGCAATTGGGTTGTTTATATAACATCTTGCACAAACCAATATTTGGCGGCGGGGGTCGATGTGGGGGGGATAAAACCCTAAGAAATTAAATATTTAGTATTGTTATGGCGATGATGATGCGCGAATTAATATATAGAGAGAAAGAAAAAAAAGGTGTGGATTATAAAATATTGGTGTTTGGTTGCCCGGATTTTCACGGGAAGGGTAGTCGCGAGAAAAAATAACACCCTGTGATTGGTCAATAATTGGATTTTGTTACCAGAAAAGAAAAAAAACAACACAAACAAATTTTGAAAAATTTTTTTTTTTTTCTTTTTTTTTTATATTAATTTTTTTTTGTTTGTTTTATTATATTTAGTGTCTGGGATTAAAATTGATTTGGTGTAAAACATTTTCAACAATTCCAATTCCATTTATATATAAAAAAAAAAATTCATTTGCTGTTGAAAAATTTTTTCCTTTTATATTTCTCTTCTTTTTCTTCTTCTTCTTTTTCTTTTCTTTCTTCTTCTTTTTCATTAACCAAATTTAACTATTCATTATGTCTTCTTCTAACGCTAATGCTCAGCCAAAATCCACCTTCTTGATCGATTTCATGATGGGTGGTGTTTCCGCTGCCGTTTCTAAAACCGCTGCTGCTCCAATTGAAAGAGTCAAACTTTTGATCCAAAATCAAGATGAAATGATCAAACAAGGTAGATTAGCCCGTAGATACACTGGTATCATTGACTGTTTCAAGAGAACCGCTGCTGATGAAGGTATTGTTGCCTTCTGGAGAGGTAACACTGCTAACGTTATTCGTTATTTCCCAACCCAAGCTTTGAACTTTGCTTTCAAAGATAAATTCAAGGCTATGTTCAACTTCAAGAAATCCGACTACTGGAAATGGTTCGCTGGTAACTTGGCTTCTGGTGGTTTAGCTGGTGCCACTTCTTTGGCTTTCGTTTACTCTTTGGATTACGCCAGAACTAGATTGGCTAACGATGCTAAATCCAGTAAAGGTGACGGTAAGAGAGAATTCAACGGTTTGTTCGATGTTTACAAAAAGACTTTGGCTTCTGATGGTATTGCTGGTTTATACAGAGGTTTCGGTCCATCTGTCATTGGTATTGTTGTTTACAGAGGTTTGTACTTCGGTTTGTATGATTCCTTGAAACCAGTCGTTTTGGTTGGTCCATTGGAAGGTTCTTTCTTGGCTTCTTTCTTGTTGGGTTGGGCTGTCACCACCGGTGCTTCTACTGCTTCTTACCCATTGGATACCGTTAGAAGAAGAATGATGATGACTTCTGGTCAAGCTGTTAAATACGACGGTGCTTTGGACTGTTTCAGAAAGGTCGTTGCCGCTGAAGGTGTCGGTTCTTTGTTCAAGGGTTGTGGTGCTAACATCTTGAGAGGTGTCGCCGGTGCTGGTGTTATCTCCTTGTACGATCAATTGCAAGTTATCTTGTTCGGTAAAAAATTCAAATAAATGTGATGCTTTAGAAAAGACTTGATTATTGTTCCTACACTTAATCTTGTTCCCCCTTTTTAATTATCATTATTATCATTTGTTTGTTTGTTTATTTATTTATATAGTTTTTTTTTTTGCCCTTGATACATGTATAAAAAAAAATATTACTTTTTTTTTTTATTTTGTTTCTTTATCAATTAGCTATATAAATATTATAAAAACAAGTATATAGATCTTGTATTTACATCAATTTGTTTTTTAAAAATCATCTTTAATCGTCTTCGGTATTTATTGGTCCTCTAGGGAAAACGTTTCTCGGTGGAAATGCACCTGAAAAAAAAAAAAAAATTTTTTTGAATATTATTTTTTATTTATTTTTATTATTTATTGTTAACAAATTTTTTTTTTTCCGTAACACCGAATCACGTGGCTTACACAATAACCACATTGCTATAAACTATAATAGTTATCTCCTATCTACCATATTCATCCAATATTTTATATAATTTGTTAATAACCGCATCAGAATTATCTATACTGACATCTTCCATCCCATAATTATAAATTGACCATAATCCGTAAAGAGCAAGTAATGTACACATCAACATGGCAATATAACCCTTCATGGTGAATCCCAATGGTAATGGTTTAGGCTGTACATTTTGTCCTGTCAAATCCAAAAAGTTTATATCGTTTCCAGCTGCATTTCCTTGGTATGGCATTCCTATGGATTTACATGCATCAAGGTGCTTTTCCGGGATGTTGGATTGTTGGGATACCAATTCTAATGGATTTTCAATTAAAAGCAAGGCTAAACCTTGTTCTAAATGCCAATCCACATGACAATGGAAAAACCAAACACCGGGATTATTTGCTTTGAATCGAATCACAATGAATCCATTTGCTTGGACTTCAACTGTATCTCTGATCATTGGGTATTCTGGATAATTGGTATATGTTGTATTATCCGGATCAAACACTATCTGATTGTCTTCATCTGGATCTTCGTCTTCTGGATTAGGTTGTGGATGGAATCGGGAAATTAATTGAAAGTTATGTCCATGTAAATGGAATGGATGTTTTCCTGTATCCAAATTGTTTAGAACAATCTCAACAACTTCATCATCTTGTATAATAAACGAATTTGTATTAGTTCCATAAATTAATCCATTGGTCGTGATATTATCCCCATGTTTATCAGCACTTGATAATAAGGTGTATAATGTTGGGACTTTGGGAGGCGTATATGATTTCCCATTGAATGTTGCATAAGTTACACCATCTCCTAATACATCCATGGAAAAATTCACCTGAATGGTATAATCTGGATCAGGATATAATTTGACCTTCTTTGACGGCTTGAAATCAAAATCATTAAATCCTTTTAATGGTCTAATTGTTTGTTTGAATTTATTATATGGTAATGGTTTTGGTAATTCGATTTCTTGACTACCTTTGTTGGCGTTATAGACCATGTAATTTGTAGATACAATTTGTAAATCTTTAGGTATGAAATCCAACATCTCTTCATCCAACACATTAACAAATCGGAACGCTTTTTCACTGTCTTGTTTAGATTTGGTTTTAACCAACACACCATATCTTTGGGCTGCAGTTATATACAATGAATCAACTTCAACAGGCTCGACTTTAACACCATCGACTTCAACCACAATCAAAGTATGATCTTCGATATAAACATATTGAGATACAAATAATGCCATATTCACCACTCTCAATAAATATGTCTTATCTGGTTCGACATTCCAGGTGACATTTTTGGTTTCATTAAATAACGAATTTTGTGGGATGGGTTCAGCACCAGTAGGATTAAATCTACTCATAAATTTTTGCATAATTTGTGGAGATTCTAAATGATAATGGTCGCCCACAGTTAACGTCAAATCTTCATCATATTCGTAATCTACTGTATCATCTTCAATGATAAATAAACCTCTTAATCCATCCCCATATTGAGATCCACTATGAGAATGATACCAATAAGTACCAGTTTGGTCAGTAACATTAAAATCATAAGTGAATGTCACGCCAGGTGCAATAGGACATTGAGTTACATATTCTGGTCCATCTTGTGTATTAAAATCATGTTGGAATAATCCATGGAAATGCAATGATGTGTTTCGATCAGGTAAATTATTAGTCAAATTAATTATTATTCGATCATGGGGTTTAATTCTTATGGTGGGATTTGGCCATTGGTTATTGATACCAATCATGCGGCGGGGGTAAACTCCATCAGGGTTGGCTTCAACGTATGAAACATTCCAGTTGAATATATGTGTTTTCCCCACTTTGCCTCCTATTGCCAATGGTATGAGAAAAAACAAAAATAAATGAACTAGGAACATTATCAATTGTAGTTAGTTGTGGTAGTATTGAGAATTAAAGGAGTAGATAAATGGAATGGAATGAATGAAAAAAAAAAAATTGTAGCAAACGAGAGAATGACAGAAAAATACAAAGAAGGTCGTGTACATGGGTAGAATGTAGATCTTTTTGATAACTTACGAACTCATTAACGAACATACTAGACATATATATATTAGAAGAATATTCGTTATACTTTACATTGATTTAATAGTAAATTTTTAGGAAATTTATATCCAGCGCTTTCCCAAGATGTCAATTTCCAATCTTCATAAGCAGCTTTATGTTTCTTAATATATTCATCAGTAGGATAGTCCGCGGGATCACAAGTCATGGTCATATCCAGAGGTTGATAAATCCTCACATAATCAATTAAAAATTTACTAGGCAAGGTTAATGCATCAATTTGTAACTCTGAGTTCCACATATATGATAATCCCATATTGAAAATTAATGACATTGGTTCTTTGGTGATTTGTCTCCATCCGATATATTCATTTGGATGTAATGCTGATCCATTGATTGTAAATGTCGTTTCACCATCAATGGTAAATGAAATATAACTATCTGTATCTCCATCCAGATCATCCAGATTATCTCCACTTTTATATTCCATGGTGAAAATATGAAATCTATCAGTATTTAATTGACTACCTGAAGATATGGATTCTTGATAAACCGTACCAATATCTTCTCTTATTATAGAAGTATTCATATTTGCAAGTTCAATATAATCATAATCAGGTCTCCACCATTCATCGAATGGAGCAACTTGTAAAGTTTGTACACCCCAAGATTTATTATATTGGAATAATCCTTCAATTATATCAATTTCAGGTGCCCCTCTACCAATTCCTGGACTAGGATGATCTTCACCTTTACAAGTACATTTACTTAATCTTTGGCCTGGTAAATACGACATATCTTGATTGTTAGTGGATTGATTGGGTAATATCCCTGAATCACATTCATCATATGTGTATGGCCAAATACCATCAGTTGTTGCTAAATATCCTGGTCTGGCTAAATTACCTAATGACCAAATAGCAGGCCATAATCCATATTTGACGTCATATGGTAATTTCGCTCTGATTTCAATTAATGCGTGCTTGTTGAAACATAATTTATTCCAACTTTGTAACATCCCGGATACAAATTCCTTACCAGAATGATTAAACTTATCAAAGGTGATTTCTAAATTACTGTTATTGGTGGTGATCATTTGCGGTAAATAATATTCTAAATCATGAGTTGCTGAATAATAAATATCAACCCCGGTGAAAAACTGATCATCTCCTTCATGAAATGTTCTACCGTCAAGTTCAAACTCATCAGAGAATTTAAGTGTCCAATTATTTTTGCTGTTCAAGTGATGGAATTCTAAAGGAGTATCGGGATCAATTAAACTAGTCCTAATGGCTTTTAATTGTGGATATTTGAAATCAGTTAATTTCTCAACCCTTTCGCCATTTCTAATAGGATTATTTATGATAAAACTGCTCATAATGGCAAAAATTATCGCTAGTATAAAAACCATCAATATAGCCACAATGGCAATTATAAATCGACAACTTTTTCTAAAATCAATCTTATCTTTGACTTTATTGTTGTTGTTGTTGTTGTTGTCTCGATCATTGCCATCATCAACTATTTCCTCATTACTTGAATTGGATTTTGAAGATTTGGAATCTTCTATAGATGGTTCATTATTACTATTATCTTCGAGTTCTTGATCAATGTAATAGAACGGGTTATCTAGATAACTGAACGTTTTGGTAGTCAAATAAGATGATGATGAAGAATACGAAGACATATGAGATGGTTGGATTGGTATATTTTTGAATCAAAAAATAAAAAAACCCAGATCATGGCAGATCTTTCTTATATTGTAATAAATATTGGCTGCGAAGTATTTTCTGTATAACTGCAAAACTTTCCTAAAAATCAAAGGAATCTTTTGTAGAAGCAAGGAAAAAAAAAAAAAACACCAAACCACGTGGTGTTCTACAATGGAAATGGAAACGTCAAATTTGTGCAAGAATAGAAAAACTTGAGATAAGGAAATTGTATGTATAATAATAATTTTATAATCTATAGTTAACTATAAGAAAAAGAAAGAAACCAAACAATAAAAAACTAACAATATATAATAATCAAAAGGAAAACAGAAAAAAAAAAGTATAAACAAAAAACCCAAGGAGAAAATCACCATTTGATTTTATTTATATATATCTATATATGTATATGTCCCTTTAAAAATGAGGTGAGTTTCCAATAAAATAATAAAATAAAAAAAATGAATAGGAAATGGAAATGGAAATGGAAGTCAAGGGGGGATAGGGGGTATAAGTAAAATTCGGTGTGGACTAAGGTCGGAATGTAGTGGGACTATTATGGTTGGTCATTGGTATTAATGTAATATCTCTTTTTGCTCGTATCATGAAAAGAAAAGGGGGGAGGGTGCATAAGGTTGTATGGTAAATTAAATATCAAATACTTTTGGTGCTTCACCTTCTGGACCAATATATTGTGGGTCTCTCCATGGACCAACATCGTTCAATAATAATTCATCATCAGTAACTTTGGATTTACCACCAAATTTTTCTGGTAAATTTTCTGCTGGGATTTGTTTCAAAAGTTCTTTAGCGTAGTTGTAACCAAGGATATGGATTTTACTAACAGTGACAGGATCCAAGAATCCTTTGAATAATTTGAAAGCGGTAGCGAAACCGAATGGAGCGTTAAGTAAATAGAACTTACCCATACGTTCAGGGTAATAATCTTGACCGATTTTACTTGCTTCACTGACATAACCAATGACGTTGTATGCAGATGATATACTAATACCTTTTAAATCCAATATGGTACAAGAAGTTTCAATCAAATGGCCAGCTTTTCTTGAACAAGCAGGTAAACGATAATCAACCATGGCTTCGTATTCCCATACAAGGTTACGGATCATTCTATCTTGAGTGGTGACTTTCATCATTTTGGTTAAATCAACTTTACCCAATTCTTCGTAATAACAAGGGCGGCCATCTTTGTCGGTTTTGTAGTAATAGGTAGGGTACATTTTAGCAACAATTGGTTTTTCTTCGTATTTGAAATCTTGGATGATGGTATCAGTACCGTATTCCTTACGCCATTTTTCACAGGCAATAAACATTTCTTTAGCTTTGGCGATATCAAACTTTCTTGCTCTTAAAAAACGCAAAAGACTTGCATCATCCAAACGTAAGGTAAAGCCGGATTTTTTCAATTGGGCTCTGAAAGCTTCAAGGATTCTTTGTTGTTCATCGGTAAGGGTTGAAGTGTAACCAGTGGCGGTGGTAGGAACAGAAAGTTGAGGGTAAGAGTCGAGTATTTCCTTTTCTCTAGCAAGAGCAGTAGAATTGGAAGGTTGCACAGATAAGCTGGTGTTAACAGTGGTGGCGGATCTTACTGAAGCAGCAGTTGACATGATGTGATGATAAAATGATATCTAATATAGATAATAGATTTAATAAGAAAGAAGAAAGAGGAAAGAGGAAAAAAGAAAAGTATATAAGATTATAAAAAAAAAAAATTGGAAATACAGCAAGAAAATTTTTTGATGAGTTTTGATTGTGTAGTGGGTAGTGGGTAGTGTGTGTGAATTGGGTGCGGTCTTAAAAATAAAAAAAAGAAAAGAAAAGAAATAAAAAATTTGGGAATAATCGGGAATTTACCAACAGAAAAAAATAACAACAACAACAACAATTAGAAAACAACAGAAACAAAACGCGCACGATGATTACGACACACTTACACACTACACTTAAAAATTTCTTTTTTTTACTTAATTAAGATTAGTCCACGTGAGTTCCGAAGTCACCCTTTTTTTTCCCATTTTCTCTTGCGGCCATGTCTTCTCCTTCTCCATGCCCTCTCCTTTCCCCTTTCTCCGTGGCCGTTCCATCGCTCATTTCCCTATATTTGCTATCGCCTTATTCCTTTATCTTTTTAGTCATAACTGATGATGTCATGGCTGTCCTTTAGTCTCTCGTCCATTTTTTTTTTCTTGTATTGTTGTATATTCTACTTCTTCTTCTACTTTTCTCTCTCCCCTCTTTTTCAGAAAAAGAACAATTGTTCAAAACACGTATCACGTGAGTACTCAAGAAAAAGACCTTCCTATATACTAACCAACCAATCAAATTCAACAACTACACAATACATACAAGAGAAAGCTAAGCTTCCCTTTCAGCAAATAAGAAAAAGTTTAATTAAGGAATGTTGAAATCGTCACGTGTATGCATTAACTCGCTTGCTTACTTACTTTGTTGCTTGTTTGCTTGCTTGCGTACAACATGAAATTTTCAGGTTGAGTAAGTTCATACCTAGACAACGTGTGTATCACAGGCAAGCTGCTCCTATAAAAAATTACTCCGCCCCTCTCCAATCTCACTTGTACAGAATCTTCGTACTTGTGTCGATCAACGGTTTCCTGCTTTATCTTTGTGAACATGTTTTTTTTTTTAATGTTGTTTTTGGTTTTGTTTTATAATTCCGTATGTCCTCTCCTTACACGACATTGAAGAAACTCCACGTACGACACACGACATGACTAGCTGTTACATTGATAAAGAAAAGAAAAAAAAAAAGAAATATATTCCTAGCTGAAGTCGTGCACACTAGAACAATTATATGTATTAGGATTATTCTGTTGCCGAAGAAAGAAAAAAAATAGGAGTATAATCTCCACTATCAAGTACTGATAGTAGTAGTTAGTAGTCATAGTACACACACACACTAATCATGTTTGAATGGGCATTTGGAAAGAAACTAACACCACAGGAACGACTCCGGAAAAACCAACGGGCACTTGAGAAAACCCAACGAGAATTATCTCGAGAAGTTACCAAACTTCAACAACAAGAAAAGAAATTAATCAGTGATATCAAGAAATCCGCCAAATCTGGACAAATATCAAGTGCCAAAATCCAAGCGAAAGATTTGATTCGAACTAAATCATACATATCGAAGTTCATGTCGATGAAGGCTCAATTACAAGCTATTTCATTAAGGATTCAAAGTGTTCGATCAAACCAACAAATGGCCATGCTGATGAGAGACGCCACAAGAGTCTTGGGTGGAATGAATAGATCAATGAATATGCCACAATTATCTAGAATAGCTCAAGAGTTTGCCAAAGAAAGTGATTTGATGGATCAAAAACAAGAATTTATGGATGAAGCTATAGATGATGCCATGATGGATGATGAAGCTGAATTGGGTGAAGAAGAACAAATTGATGAAATTTTGGGTAAAGTATTGGATGAAATTGGTGTTGATTTAAATACTACTTTGAAAGATACACCTACTGGAATTGCCAGTAATAATAATGAACAAGCCAACCCTAGAGTTGCCGAGGCATTAGGTGCTAGTGGTGGCTCTGGTGCTGGTGCGTCTACAAGTGGTGGAGATGAAGATGATTTACAAGCACGTTTAGATAGTTTAAAGAAATAACGTTAATTTGGAGGGAGAGTGGTCTATCTATCTATTTACTAGTTTATGTAACCTTATTCTAAAAGATAATCTATAATTTGCTCAGCAGCAGCCTCAACTGTAAGACCAGAATGGTTCTTGACATGAACTTCTGGGTTTGCAGGAGCTTCATAAGGAGCACTGATACCAGTGAATTCTTTAATAATTCCTTCTCTGGCTTTTTTGTACAAACCTTTTGGATCTCTTTCTTCGGCAACTTCAATAGGAACATCAATATAAACTTCAACAAATGGTAAGTTATCCTTTTCATGTAATTCTCTAGCTAATTGTCTATCGGCTTTATAAGGACTGATGAATGAAGTCAAAGTAACACAACATGAATCACTGAATAATTTAGCAACTTCGGAAATTCTACGAATGTTTTCATTTCTATCACTTTCACTGAATCCTAAATCTTTATTCAACCCAAATCTAATGTTATCCCCATCTAATCTATATGAGTTTAAACCTCTGGCCAAAATAGATTGTTCCAAGGCACAAGCAATGGTAGATTTACCAGAAGCTGATAATCCAGTCAACCAAACAGTAACACCTTGTTGTTTTCTCAATTTAGAACGTTCGTCATGAGTTAAATTTTCGTGCCAAGTGATATTAGTAGCCATGTTTGCAATGATAAATAATGAATAATCAGTAACTGGTGCTATCGAAATAGAAAAAAGAAAATATCAAAAAAAGAATAATATAGGGTTCCTGAATGAAAAATTTATAATTGTAAACTGTTGGTTTCGGGATAATCAACAATTAATTTAATTTTTTTTTTTTTTGCAATATTGTCATTGCACGTGATTATATCTGATTTGTTTCGATTTTGTGTGCATAAAAAAATAAGAATTGAAAATTTCTGGGGAAAGCAAAACAAAGAGACCTGGAAAGTGGGTGCTATGGGATGTAGTTAGAGGTGTAGTCAAGGAAATAATGAGATATTAGGTAAATGTTATTTTTGGTTTTATTTTTGAAGATATTTGGTTAAAAAATTCCAAGAAATTGAGTTGAACTAGAGCCACAGTATGGTACTGGTAATTGTAACCATGTAACCATAGGCATACCCAATTACATCAGTAGTATAATGTCCCTTCCATAGACATGGAATGTACTATCACTTCTTGACCTCAAACAAATAACAACCCCCTAGGGTGTATGGATATTGCAATTGCTTATGCAACATTTCTTTCAGAATGACGTGTACCAAGTACCAAAAAAACACTCAGAAATTCTCCCTCACACATTGAATGGAAAAAAATTTTTTTTTTTTCTTCTAGTATTGAAAATCAACAAAACCCCCATCATTACCTATTCATCAACACCTATCACCACCATGTATTATGAATTATTTGCTATAGCGCGTATAACAGATCCATTAAATGTATCAAGAGAAGCTTCCAAGATTGCCTCAACAGTAGGTAAATTGATTCTTAATAACAGGGGTATAATCAGAGATATTTCCAGTCTTGGTGCCAGACCATTACCACAAATTATATCAAAAGAACAAGAAAGACATTTCCAAGGTTATCATTTCATAATGGGATTTGATTGCTCCAGTAATGTTCAAGCTCAATTATTAAGAACTTTAAGAAGAGATCCAAGAATTTTACGATCTAGTATTATGAAACATGACTTAACTCATGATTTGAATCCTGGTACTAGTATTGAAAAAGCTTTGAATGCGTAAAGAAAAAAAAGACGTTCTCACGTTAGACTACATTTGTGTGGGTTTGGTTGTTCCTTGTACATAGAATACAGATATAAGTTTATGTAAGAATTGAATGATTTTATTTTTTTTTTCTTTGTTTGTTTAACTTTTATTGCAAGGGTGCCTGTTCATTGTGTACCTTATTTAATCTCATTTCCCATGTTTCAGTGTGTGTTACAAAGACACATAAATAATTGTATGAATATCTTAATCGTCTAAGGTGAAAATGGTGTCATGTTCCTGATATATGCTCTCCCATGAATAATTCCGTATAAACACTTTTGTGGACCTCCTCTGGTAGTAATGTAGTGCTCTTTTCAATCGGTGGTAAAAATATCATGAAGAGGTAGTGCAAGATCCATTTAAAAATATGAGCCACATGACACTTCCAAATTAGGCAAGACATGCCAAAAATTCAAGAAATCAAAACACACCAAGAAGACATAGAATATTATTTGTAACCGGATACACTACTCTTTAAGAAAGAAAGAAAAAAAAAAAAGAGAAAAACCACAACAAATAAACCGTTTGAACCTTTTTCATTAAATTCGAAATTTAATTTTATATCGTTTTCTTTCTCTTTTCTTAAGTTAGATTTACAATTCAAATTGGATTAAATATTACAAGAGCAAATAAGCAATTATATTCATCCCAACATTCCTTTACTTTACAATACAATACAACTCAAGTAATATAATATTGATAAGACCATTCCATTATTATTTATTTATTATTATTATTCAAAATTTTAAATTGTCAGAATTAAAAATCTCGCACGTTCAAAGAAAAAACAAACATATATAAAAAAAAAACCACAACCTACCAACTGACCAACCACAATTAACTACAATTAGCTATTACCATCAACCAACTTTTTATTCTTTATCCCCAATCTGTATTATCTAACCATTTATTCTTTCCTTTTTCCAACATTAATATCATCGTATTATAGCTACTATGAATGATGAGAATGAAGTTACAATATTAACTCAAGAACAACCTTTCCCAACTACCCCAAATTCAAAACTCACTAAACCTTTATCAACAAATAATAACTCACCTACTCCTAGAAGTCTATCTCCATTACGAAGGAAACAACATAGTAACCACTCGGCGTCAAGTTTGACTTCAAAAGATTTATCAAGAAGCAGTAGCACCAACACCGCTAACGGTGGAAATGGAGGTGGTGTTGGTGTTGGTAGTGCTGTTGGTATAACGCCATCTTCCTCTACATCTTCTCAATCCTCATCGTCAACTACACTGGATGAATTTAAGATATTACAAAGAAACTTTGCCGACTCATTACTTAATCATAACGTTTTAAAAAATGAAAACAAACGATTGGAACATGAGTTGAATTTAAAGAAAGCTCAATTAGAAAGTCAACAAGAAAAATTGCAATTCTATGAACAAACCTTAAAAGAAGTTGAACATGAGAATTTACACCAACAGGAGATTTTGACTAAACAAGTGGAGATGTATAAAGAAAAGGTTGATACTTTACAAGCTAAAGTATTGGAATTGAATGACGAATTGAAAAAAAGGGACCTTCAGCAACAGCAGCAACAACAACAAGAAAAATCAAATATAGAAATTGATGAAGAGTTAATGAAGAAATATCAAAGGTTAATTAGAGATTACAAGATTCTCGATAATCAATTTGAAGTGGAAAAAAGTTCGAAATTGGTATTGATTGATCAAATTGAATTTCTTGCTCATAAAAATGAAGATTTGATTAAACAAATTGAAAGTCCACACACTGAAGAAGATGATGCCATCGATGATTATTTGGTTGATTTGACCAATAATGTAACTAATCATACCATGCATGAATTAACCGAAGAAGAGGAAGACGAGGATGAATTTGACTACACAGAGGAATCATTGGTTTCTCCTAATATAGACAACGATGATCAATCTTCACCCCTCAAACAATCACAATCACCATGCGATGAATCTAATTCTTCAGTTAAAATATCTCATAATTTCCAATTCCCTCCATCCCCAGAAAAAGACTCTAAACTGAAACGACAGTCACTACCCAGTGAGTTAGGTAATAACGGAAATGGTAAAAGAACACTGCGAGTTGAAAGTTCAGAATTTGTTTTATCACCATTTAAGTTAATACCGCCCAATTTATCAAGCTCAGAAGAAACCGGTGTTTTCCCCGATGACACCACCAATAACAATAACAATAACAATACTAATAATGTGGTGAAAAGATATTCTGCTTCAAAACCAAACCATTCACGATACAATAGTCATGATATAATACCTGTTAAAGTTGAATTTGAAAAAGAAACTAATGGTATAAGAAGTACATCTGTACCTGAAAAAGTGTTAACCAATCAACTGATTTGTCAAATTATTCAAGAAGAATCGGCTAAAAACCATCATCGAAATGGTACATTAGATGCTTTGAATGGATACGATGATGAAGTTGATGAATTTTCCAAGAATTTCAGTGGAGATGTTTCGTCATCAAAAAGATCTAGTACCATATCAGTGACCACACCAACCCCAAATAGAGACAATGATGATAAAACACGACAAGAGTTGACCAAACTTCGGTTTGAATTACAATCATTGAGATTACATAATGAGAAATTGTTATCCTTTATTGGATTTGAATTGCAAAAACAGAAAAATAATATTAAGCAATTATCCAAGAAACAATCGGCAAGAACATTAGCAAAGAGTAAGAACAACAATAATAGAAACATTGAATATTCCGATGCCAAATTAATTGAAAGATCGAGAGATATGTTGATTAATAAGAAACGAGTATTACGATCGGTATCAATCAATGCTGGGTTCACTGATAGGTTTTCCAAAGATTCAATAAATAACGTAGGATTAGGGCTAGTACCTTCGTCGGCCCCAGCAAACCCCTCGCTGTCTACAAAGGAGGAAAATGATAAAGGTTTTTTGGACCTTGAATCGTTAACTAGTTCTTCATCTTCTGGTAATCAATTGAATGATAAAATGATTAAGAAATTTGCATCTCAAGTGTTTAATAATACTCATGCATTATATGAATTTGATCTGGATAGTGATTTTGAAAACACTGGCAATTGGGAAATCGAAGAAGAGGAGGAGGAAGAAGAAGAAGAGGAAGAGGAAGAAGAAGAAGAGGAAGAGGAAGAAGAACAGACTAGTTCATCCGATGAAGAAATTGGAGTATTTAGTCAAATCAAACAATTAGTTATTGGTGGTGAAAGTTTAAAGAAAAAGAAGAAAAGAGGTACAAAATCAAGTGATCATTTAGTGGATGATACTTTGAAGTTCAAATTTATGACCATTGCATTAGGTATAGTTATCATTGGTTTAAAATTAACCCCACATAATCCGCCATCAATTACGAAATAAATCTGGAATTCCGCTTCTTTTCCGCGTGTGTATTATTATATATTTCGTATCTTATTAGGTTTTTTTTTATTTCTATAAATATCCTTTTATACAACAAGGGGCTTTTCTTTTATTGTTATTGTTTATTTTTTAACAATTGTGGATAAGGTTATATTGTGTTTATATAAGTTATGATGAGGAAAATATCATATGAGAATTTAGAAGTATAATAGTCTCTTGAATACGTGGGGTATTCATCGGATTGTATATTATATATGTCGAAGGTATGGATCCTTCAGGTAACTAATAGCTCCGATGCTCCTTGTTGAAGTTATTACCTTGGACAAACGGTTGAGATGGTATCTACGGCACTGCTTACACGTGATAAATTTGGTAACATATTCAAGCTTTCTTTTTTGATTGGTGCACGATTACAAATTATTTTTGCCGCGTTTTCATTCCCTTTTATTCCCTTCGTTTTGCCTCACATTCCCGCGACTGGTGCGAAAGAAAAAAAAAAAATAAAATCACACCACTTTTAAGAATTAGGATTTGTAATGATTAAAATTTTGCATAATCTTACGATTATCGTATTTCTTTTTTAACCTCCATATATACACTTTAAAATGGCCACTGATATTTATTACCATACCAGTTTGTTACCCCTACGTTCACACTATTAATTGAAAAATAATATTTCTACAAACTTCTAAATATATATATATAAATATAAAAGTGGACCTTTTTGATGTGTGTCTATTTTTTTTTTTCTTGATACACCCTAAATATCACAAAAAGTCCACAAAGGAAGTTCAAACTTTGTTGATACATCTATATATATTCCCGATTTCTCTATAGATCAAGGGATTCCTATTTTTTTAAAAAACAAATCCTAATTATAAATTGCAATATTCTCCGTACTTCGGATTACACTTCATTTTCCCACCGAACGAAAAAAAAAATAGCCAATTATACCCCACTATACCGCACTACCACATAAATATAAAATAAAGAAAGAATCCTAACAATGGCCCTTCGAAATTATTTATACGCTAAACATATCCATGATACAACAATAGACACGAAAATAAACAAAGATTCAAGTCTAATGACTCAACATAACCTCCATACTATAGATGAACATCATCAACATCCACCAGTTTTACATGTTAAACAATCTAAGAAACGCATAGTTAGAATAGTTCAGAAATCAAAATCACCCATTAAAAAAAAGAAAACCGCCAATATTACTGCTAATACTGTTAATGTTGATAACGAGAATAATAAATCCATGGACTCGTTAAGTGATAATATTGAAAACATACATCTTAATGAAACATCAACCATGAAGACGAAGAAGAAACAAAAGAAAGATAACTGTATTAAAGATTGTGATTCGTGTAATTGCAAAAAAGAAGATCATTATGATGTTGATGATGATTATGATGAGGAGAGTGGAAGTAGTTCTGGATCCGATAGTTTATTAAACGATGATGATAAAGATACTCCAATGATTGAAATTGAAGTTGATAATAGAGTTCATAATAATCCCAATGAAATAGATTTTACTAATGCATTATAATGAATACATGGGATTATGGGTTATTTTCATTTCTACTAGGTTTTACATTTACATTTACATTTATATTTATATTTTTTATGCACTTTTCCCCTTTCTTTGTTAGTTCTATTAGATTAAAGAATAATTAATACATAGTTGTACATACAAACGATATATACACTTTTTTTTTTTTTGCGGAGAACTATTGAACGATTTGTTTATCATTCCAACTCTTATTGTTATTGGATGGCGCAGATAACGAAGATCTAGCACTATTATTGTTTGCTTTTAAACTTCTTGAATTGGAACTCCCATCTAGGTTTATATTTCGGTGATGTTGATGTTGGTGCTGATGTTGTGGATTTTGTGGATGTAGTTGATGATGTTCTTCATTCGTGTTGACTGTACTGTTTCTTTGCAACATGTTTGGTGCATTCATGGATCGCAAATATTCATCAATATTAGATAATTGTTGCTGTTGCTGTTGTTGTTGTTGATTCTGTTGTTGATTCTGTCGTAATTGAAGTTGGACTAAATTATCAACCATCGGTTGTTGTGCTTGTTGTTGTGCTTGCTGTAATTGTGGATGTGGTGGTGATGATGGTGATGTCTGACTACGCAAGTTATCATTTCTTTGTAACGGAATAGGTAATGTTATTGGAATTTGTAACGGCGGCAGAGTTTGCAATTGTTGCTGCAGTTGTTGGTGTTGGTGGTGTTGTTGTTGTTGAAGTTGTTGCAGTTGTAATTGTTGACGAAATTGGTTCATTGTTGCTGATGAGTTTCCTGGCGGTAAAGTTGGAACCACTCCTGATGATAGAATTTGTGCTCCTCCTAATGGAGAAGGTATATTGTTCTTTTGTCTCGTCAACAGATGACGTGAATGCTGCAGCTGTTGTTGTTGTTGTTGTTGTGTTTGTTGGACAACCACTTGTTGTTGCAGTTGTTGTTGCAGTTGTTGTTGCAGCTGTTGCAGTTGTTCAAGCTGTTGTTGTTGCTCAAGTTGCTGTTGTTTTGGTCTTCTATTATTAATAATCCGTTCATTGAAAAACGACTCCTTAAACTCTTGAAATATCTTCAACGTCTGTGGATATTCATACTGATGCTTATTGAAAAACCGATCAGCAAACATATAGATAAATCTTTCAATATCAATAGCAGTGATAGGATGAGTAACATCACTCAAAGTAGATGCTGATGATTTCAATGGATCATCACTAATCCTCTCAGTCAATAACGCTTGGTTTAATGACACTTCATTAGTAGAAACAACATCTCCTGGAGTAGATGGATTTCTTGATTTTGGAAGTGACTGTGAATATCGTTCATTCAGTGTTGGTTGCCCTTGGTCTTTATAAAGTGGAGTTGAATTATACTCAAAGTTATTTCTGTTGCTATTGCTATTGTTATTGTTATTGTCGTTGTTATTATTACTGGCAGTAGTTGTAGTTGCAGTTGTTGCAGTTTCAGTTGCAGTTGTTGCAGTTGCAGTTGCAGTTGCAGTTGCAGTTACAGCAGTTGTAGCATTATGGGGACTCCCATTCATATCTCTATAATCTTGATTCTCCTGTACATGAGGTGATACTCTTCTTGTATGATTCAAAATATGATCTTTTGGATATTGGGGAGATTGTTTTTGTTCCATTCCAAAATTCAATACTGGAGAATTACTATGACTAAAACTGAGACCCTGCTGTGGTCTGAATTGGTTTCTTGGAATATTATTATCTGTACCTGTTGGTTGGTGGTGATGATGATGATAACTACGGCTACGATTATGATTATTATGTTGTAGCTGTGGTTCTTGTGAATGTTGCTGATCCAGTATTAGTTGATTCTGTGGTTGTGGTTGTGGGTGTCGTATATGGTTATCTTGCGCATTTCTCGCCTTTGAAAGAACCACATTTATATCTTGACCTTCCACCACATCCTCATCTTCATCTGGCTGTTGTCGCTGTCGCTGTTGTTGTGGGATATGTGTATCTCGGGTTCTTGATTTCTTTCTTCTTGGTCCATCAGATGAGATTCTATCCATTTCACGATGACGTACGCGAGAATAATTGTCTTCACCTCGAGTATCTTCAAAATTATTCCCTTGATCGATCGTTTTGTTTCCGTTGCCGTTGTTGTTGCCGTTGTTGTTGCTATTAATAGCAGCACTGCCTGCAACCACTGCGCCATTTGTATCCACTGAACTTGGTGATATTAATACTGTCTCCGTAGTTGAATCATTAGTGATATTATTAGAATTATTATCTCCCTTTGTTTTCTTCGTAAGTCCATGTCTTTTCTTAAACTGACTTAGCCAACCATGACTGAAACTGTGTAATCTTTTTGGATCATCGACACCATATTGATGGGCATAAATTGACCAGTGTTCTCTTAATATAGGTTCATTTATAGGTTCATTTCTTTCTAATCTTCCAACGACTAGTTTATCCATGGCTTTATTGATTTCTTCATATTTAAATTTCACTTTGCGTCGGCTATTTTTAGAAAACTTGAACTCGGACTGATTATATCGATTTCGTAATTCATCTTCATGTTTTAGCCATTCGCTGAATGATGATGTAGATATGGAAATGGTGTCTTTGAATTTATCGACTGTCTCCAGTTGTGGTCGATCTGAGTTATGAAAGTAATCTAGGACTTGTATTTTTTGAGCTAATGTCGCCCGAGGGAGTTTACTCAACATGACGCGTTAATGATACTTGTAAAGAAATATCAAAAGGTGAACTATTTTTTAAAGGGTTCCTGTCTGAGTCGAGTGATTGTATGTAATTTCAAGATGATAATGAGGGGGAGTAGGACAATTGAACAATAGAAAAATTGATTAAGAAAATACGATCGTTTGGCTTGTGATTTGATTACGTATAATAAATTTTCATATACAGGATGTTGTAGTGGTTGCTTGTAGTGACGGACAATAGTTGGTATTTTTTTTGATAGTTGTTGAGTAATAACGATAGTAAATATTTGTGAGTATTAGCTGTAATAATGTATCAGCAGATAACCCCTTCCTTAACAAGATAATGAATATATTTGTGGCTAGAGTATTGGTAACATAGTAAATCTTTTTTTTTTGTTTTTTGTTTTTTTTGTTTTTCTTTTTATAAATTTATTTTTATTGATTCTCCCTGTTTTTTGTGTGTTGCATTTATGAAAGAGAGAGACTTCTTGATTTTTTTGTTTTTTTCTGTTTAGGGCTAATTTGTCTAATTACACTGTGTTCTTTCTATTATTTGTCCCCCATCATCAAATCAATATCGCTCCATCGAGATAGAATAAGCTTTGTATCTACTGTATATGTAAATATTTATACAATTGGCTTGACTTGAATTTACTTTACTTTCCTTTCTTTATATTTTATAGAAACTAAAAAAAAAAAAATAATGATAACATAATTACATTTATTGGGGGGAGTTTAGTCGGATATAAAAAACTAAACTTAGTGAGAACCAGCACCTCTGCTAACTCTTTCCAAGACAGATTCATAAGCAACTTCAGAAAAGTCAGTACCTTGAACATCAGCAGCAACACCATTCAAAGCTCTTCTCAAGGAGTCCTTAGAAGAGGCGTAAACCATCTTAGCTCTGACTGGAGCGGTATCTGGAGACCAAGTGTAGAAAACAATTTTAGATCTTTTACCTTCAACACCACCAATTTCATATTCGAAATCGTAGACAGCGTATTTACATTCGTTTTCTGGTAATTTTTCTAAAAAGGCATCGTAATCACCATCGGTGGAAGTTTGGTCAACAACAATTTGGGTCTTATCGTCATTCAAGGTGAAGATAACAAACTTGTATTTCTTTCCCAATTTCAAATCATTGAAAGCAGTTAATGATTCATCTGCAACGGTGACACTAGATAAAGGAACAGGGTGTTAGTAAACAATGAACAGACACGAGTTAAAGAAAAAAAAAAAGGAATTGACCATTTGTAAATGGTGTGTTAATTGTGGTGGAATACATACCCAGATCTAGACTATAGTAATGAAATGTTAGTAACTCATATGGTTCTTGAACTTCAATCAATTGCGTTGCAAATCTATGATGTCAACATACCATTATATAATTGATAGTATTTTCTTAAATATATTTATGTGGAATGTAAGAATAGTTCTTTTTTACAACGACTTCAATTGAACAAAAAAAAAAAAAGAAAGGGCAAAAGAGAGTAAGAATTCAACAAACTTAAGGAGGTTTATTTTTCTTTTTTTTTTTTTTTTTTTTTTTTGTTGATTTTCACTTTTTTTTTTTTTTTTTGTTTGGGTTGTTTTTTTCTTGTTTTTTTTACTTTTTTTTTGTTTTAAATTTAAAACTTTTTTTTTTTGTGACAACATTTGATTATTTGACACGACTACATCACATCAAAACAATACCTATTACTGGTACTCATTTTAAAGGCGATATTGTGGGTCAAACAAAATAATGAGTCAGATCTTTGTAGAAATAATGTACATCGATGGGGATAAGTCATACCCCACACAATTGACCATGCATTATCATAAGGTAATTTCCAAAAACTCATCCCCCCACCAAGTGTGGACTTCATTGTCAAGAGATACTGAGATTCTCTTTCTCCACGTTTTAAAGTTTAATTTCAAAGAGTAGAAATTGGCTAACTTTGGCTGTAGGATAAAGTTAACTTGCAAGTACATGCAAGATATCGCTGATGACAACTCAAACAATCGTCGTTGAAGAATAATAACGAGTAAAATTTGAAATATGGAACATGAAGGATAGGAAATAATATGTCTATTTATATATATAATAAAAATCAGACCATATTACCTTCCATTTGTTATATAATCTTCGCTTATCTTATACATTTTTGAGTTGGCGGCATTTGGCGCGATAACAACGGAGTGCTCGATCCGCATATTTTTCAACTTTTTCAGTGGGGAAAAAACAAAATTTTTTTTTTAAAAAAATAAAAACCTCGGGGTATAAATACCGAAGATTCACCCTCATCATACTATTGTCTTTCCTGTTCTTTTTTTTTGTTTTTTGCCTCTATAACAAATCAATTATCATGACTAAATACGTTGTTGTTGGTGCCGGTGTAATTGGTCTTTACACCACATTCAGTTTACTTGAAAAGGGAATCCAAGGAAATGAAATCACTGTTCTTGCAGAATACCTTCCAGGTGATGAGTCCATCAATTATACTTCACCTTATGCTGGGGGAAACTTCTCTTGTATCACTGGGGATGATCCTGAAACATTAGAATACGACAAATACACCTATTTGAACTTACGCAAGATCCAAAAAGCCATCGGTGGAGTGACTAAAGGATTGGATAGATATCCTTCTGCAGAATACTGGGACAAGACCCCATCTCAAGCCAAAATCCAATCATTATCAAGTTACTTGGACAACTATGAAGTCAATAAGCAGTTACCTCAAGGTTCAGAATTCGGAATCAAGTTCTTGGCATGGAACTTCAATTGTCCTAAATTCATAGCCAATTTCCAACTCTATTTAGAATCCCAAGGTGTTAGATTTATTAGAAAGAAACTCACCCACATAGTTCAAGCTTATTATGATTCCACTAAATGCGTGTTCAACTGTACTGGTAACGGATCTAAAACCCTTGGAGGTGTTGAAGATAATAAAGTTTATCCTGGTCGTGGACAAGTTGTTGTGATTAGAGCACCACATATTATGGAAAATGTTTTAAGTTGGGGAGATGACAGAGAACCAACATATATTATCAAACGTCCATACCTGGGAGATCAATTGATTTTGGGTGGGTACTTCCAAAAAGATGATTGGACAGCAGCAACATTCAAAGAACAAACCGCAGATATTTTGCAAAGAACAACTACCTTGTATCCTAAAATCTTGAATGAAAATCCTTTCGGTAACAAGATTGAAGATTTAGAGATTTTGCGAGTAGCAGCTGGTTTGAGACCATGTAGACATGGTGGTGTTAGAATTGAAAAAGAAATTGTTGGTGATGGTAAACTTTTGATTCATAACTACGGTGCTAGTGGATATGGATACCAAGCAGGTTATGGTATGGCTAACAGAGCAACTGATTTGGCATTAGGTAGATCAACTAAATTGTAAATACACAATAAAGTCAATCTTAGAAAATTGGGGGAACTGTGCTCTTCTGTAAATCATACAACAGTAGAATAAACAACTATTTGCAGGCATTATTCAATGGAGATGATTAGTAGCAACCCTTAGACCCTAAGTATTTCATTCATAATACATATGTGTACTAATTTTACGACTATTTGTGCCAATATACCAGCAGTGGTGATACCTTGAATGGTTTAAAACAACATCAATTTTGTGGCGCATTTGTCTGTGTGCGGTATAGACCAAGGACGAGACCAATGCCCATGGCATAGTTGTCAGACCCAAGTGGTCGTGGTGACAGAGTGGTTATTGTGACGGTTGCAGGTTAGTTTCTAGCAACTGCCGTTGGGCTTGCCCGCGCAGGTTCGAATCCTGTCCACGACGAATAACTCATTTTTTTTTTATTTTTTCTTTTGTGGTGAAAAATTTGCCCACAACGCTTTTCTTTTTCTTTTTCTTCCTTTTCTTCGAACCGTTTCGCGGTAAACTTTTCATCTTGAAAATATATAATTTTATTTTTTTAAAATTGATTTTTGAATTTTTTTTTTCTGTGCAAAATCACAGAACTTTTGTCATAGTTACAGTCACAGCAACAACCAGTCGTATAACATGTTGGAAGCTGACTTATACGAAATCCTAGAAGTGGATAGAAACGCATCGAGCGTTGAAATCAAGAAAGCATACAGAAAACTAGCACTAAAGTACCACCCAGACAAAGTGTCCGAGGAAGATCGAGAAGAGTCGGAAATAAAATTCAAAGAAGTATCCTTTGCATACGAAGTTTTAATAGATGACACCAAGAGAGAACAATATGATAGATATGGATCGACAGATGGGTTAGGCGGGATGCCTGATTTTGAGTTTAATGGCAATCCATTTGACCAGTTCTTTGGTGGCAATGGTATGGGAGGTGGAGCAGAATATGGAGGTGATGACTTCTACAATTTTTTCAATAATATGAATGGCCACCAACATCCTCACCATCACCAACAACAAAGAGCAAACAGAACCGAGGACGCACATATAGAAGTGGATATAACTTTAGAGGAATTATACAAGGGAAAAGTCATCAAGACAACTTCAACAAGAAACATAATTTGTACACAATGTAAAGGAAGTGGAGTCAAATCATCATCTGTGGTTTCGAAGCAATGTGGTACCTGTCATGGTGAAGGTATGGTACGAAAGATAAAAAGGGTTGGACCAGGGTTGGTTGCGCAAGAATACGTTGACTGTACAACCTGTCAAGGTATAGGAAAAATCTACAGAACCAAGGATAAATGTAAATTATGTAAAGGGACAAGAGTTATAGAAGAGACCAAGATATTGGAATTTGAAATCCCTAAAGGATCTCCTGAACATGGTATGATTGCTAAAAAAGGTGAATCAGATCAATTTCCAGGTAAAACCGCGGGTGATGTCATATTGGAGTATAACTGCAAACCACATAATGTATTTGAAAGACAAGGTGATGATTTGTATACAAAGTTCACTATTCCTTTGGTTGATGCCTTGTGTGGATTTTCCAAATTGGTGGCGGTCCATTTAGACGGTAGAGGAATCAAAATAACGACACCAATAGGAAAAGTCGTCAAACCTGGAGATTATATTAAACTAACTGGTGAAGGTATGCCAAAGTTAGCTTCAAAGAGATCATGGTTGTCATCTTCATCATCAGGTAAAGGTGACCTTTACGTGGAAATCAACATAGAGTTCCCAAATGATAACTGGTTTGTGGAAAAGAATGATTTGACGAAAATCAAAAACATATTACCGACTGAAAAAGTTCAAGAACATAATGTGCCTGATGCTAGTATGGATTTATTCACTGACTTTTCAATAGTCAAAGCTCATGACTTACCAGATTACTCAAAGGATGAAGAACCAAACTACGATGGATATTACGAAACCGGTCCTCAACCATCATGTTCTCAGCAGTAAAAATATGAATATGCATTTATATATATATATTTAGAAAAGTTGCATTATTTGGATTTAGTATTTAGTTTCATTTTGTACATAGATGTATTTTAACCCAATAAATTATTTAAATCTTCGTTAGTCAAACCGATTTCTTCATCAGTTTCATGAATGATAGCTACGTCAGCAGTGTTACTCTCGTCACCAAAATCCAACTCAAACGATTTATCGGCTTGTGCAAATTGGCGCTCGTTCTCATTCAAGTCAAAGCTTTCATTGGGTGTGGAGAAAAATTGCAAATCTGATTCATTCAAAGGATCCAGGTTATAGTTGACCCGTGTGGTCGATTCTGGTATAGCTTCTATTGGATCCTGCCAATGTGACTCTACTAAGGCGTCTATATTCTTCACTTTGAGTTGTTGTTTCACAGGGTCAACCATGTTTCGATTTATATCATCGTCAATAACATTTGACACATGTAATCTGTCAGTATTTGTGGTGAATGTATTGGCCAAGTTTTCAATTTGTGGTAAAGCATCTCGATCCTGTTTACGTAATGAATCGGTAAACGATTCAGGCATGCTCGTCTCCTTGCGTAATTTCATTTCTTCTTTCATATCCTGTAACACCATTTTCTTAGTGGCTGGTTGTTCTTCCTGATGCACAGGCACATGTATGTGTTTTTGCTTTTGTTTTTGGTGTAGTTGTTGTTCTTCCAATGGGACAGAAAAGCCCAAACTGGAATTTGATTTAGTTAATGCTGGTGGTTTGTTGAATGGCTGAGCCTGTATCTTGGAATTCAAAGATGATTGTGATCTATTCAATGTAAATTTACTTGAATTATGGTTCTTTCCCCCAAGTGGGATTCTTCGGTTACTCAACCCTTTTGGTTGTTGTTGTTGCTGTGATTGTAATTGTAATTGTGGTTTGTTGATGGAATCCTTTGTGGTAAGAACATGAGAGTTTTCATCGGTTAACCCTCCCTTTCTCTTAATTCCAGAACTTTTCATCTCATTCTCTTTATCTTGGAGATAATTTAATATACGGTTCGACATCTTTTGTATAGTTGTCGATAATAGATTGGATGTAATTAGAAAGAAAGTAGTTGCCAATTTAATTTTTTTTTGTTTTTGTTTTTGTTTCTTTGTTGTTATTATTTGAAAGGAGGTGAGAAGAAGACGAAATATAAAAAACAAATACAAACATATAAACTTTTGACTACCGCGTCATCCATATGAACTGCTTAGACGTATTCGCACGACTAATTAGAAAGGAAAAGAAAGCAAAAAAAAAAAACAATGTGTGTACCGCCGCCCTACACCACGCGCATCGACATTTCCGTCCAGCAGCAACCATGACCATTGTTATCCACACAACTAGAAAAAAGAATAAGCTAAAAATTAAAAATAAAAAAAGAGAATCATTATATTTCACAGACAACCCATATTTGTATACATATTAACACACATTAACCAAGAAAGACAAAAACATGGCGTTTGAATCACAGTTTATAACTGTGACGTCAACGTCTACCATCAAAGTGTCCTTCTGGATATACCTAGTTGACTGGGTCTTAGCCTTGATATTGGGTCTAGGCTTTGTATTTTATTTTCATCGATTACTAGGATTCCTACTATCATCATTATTCCGGATGTTCCTATGGCATATGTACAAAATCCATGTCAATATTGAATCATTCAAAGCATCTCCTTTGGGTGGTAGAATTTTCATCAAGAACCTTACGGTTTCCACTGCAGATACCACCATATCAATACTAAACTTCACATTCACGTGGCGATATTGGCTCTTCAAATTAAACAGATTATCTAACTATTACTACGAAACAGATGAAGAGACACCTGAAGTCCCGCAAAAGCAAAATACGAAGCTGCCCACGAGGTTCTTGTTAACCATCGACGGTTTCGAAGTATTCATGTATAATAGAACCTTTGCGTATGATAACATTATAGACATCTTGGAAAAAAAGGGAGCAACGAATGGTAATGGGAAAACAGATCAGGAATCTAGTTCATTCTCCGAAGAAATAAAGGATGGAAACATAAGGTTTAGAAATAAAAAGACGTCTGGGAATTGTACATCTTCTTCTTCCTCTGAAGATGAAACAAACAAAGTTACAACTGAAGATAAAGTAAGCCGCTCGTTGATGCTTTTACTACAGGTGCTACCTATTGGTATCAGGATAAAACGAGGAGCAGTGGTGGTGGGTAATGCGACTACCCCGTCAATACTAGTGGCTTCTTACAAAACAGCTTCGGGTACATTGGACGTGGCAAAGTCACCACACATATCTGATCCGTATCGTCTTTTGTATGACTTGGCATTTGACAATTTCCAACTTTGGATGAGACCAAACATGGATTATGAAAAATACCGATATGGTGTTGAAGCTCACAAGGAAGAAGATATGCAAGTAAGAGAGAATACAAATCAAATAGCACATATGAAAAAGTATAAAGGGTGGTTCCAATTCCAGAAAGCCGCGAAGAAACTACAAGGGTTATATTTCCACCTACTAAGAAAGCCACACCCAGATAAAGTAAACTCAGAAGAAGCCTTCAATTGGCGAGGTTTGAGAAGATATATTGGAGATACACAGGATGATTCAGATATGTTCGTGTTGTTAAGTTCAGATGACCAATATGCCAAGTACAGTCTTATATTGGATTCAGTTACTACAAGAATTATCTACTACTACGATGCTCTTGGAATCCAACCTCAAGAAGTCAATCCAAGAACATTGCTACCTCCAGAGCATGGTGTAGAAATCGAAGTTTCCATGGGAACAATACACTATGGTCCATGGACAGATAGACAACGAGTACCTATACAGAACATGCTTTTCCCTCCAATCGCAAGAGATTCAGAACCCACCAAGGGGTTTTTAAGTCCAGGATCCAAACGAGACTATAGTGGGTTCCGTTTGACTATGATTGTGAAAGATGAAGTAATCATCAGAGTACCTACAAGAGAACCAAGTAAGGATAAGGAGCTTCTTAAATCCACCAACACAACAGATCATACAAAGAGTTCAAGACCCTTTGGGTGGTTGGAAATCAAAGCTGGCGAAGGTTCAAATATTGGTATGTTTTCTTCCTACATAGCCGATGAAAATGGTTACCCCAATATAATGAAAGTGGTGTTGAGTGAACCCGAAATCAGATCGTCTGTGAATCATGATGTTTTGTTTATTGCTGATTCTCATGAGCTTCATGGTAAGATTGGGTTCCCCTTAGCATGGAATGGGAAATGTACGTGGGATTTCAACCAGGTCAGTTTAAATCCAAGGTTGTTTTTCTTGAGAGAACACACGATGTTGTTTTCTGATTTATTCACAGATTTTGGTCTGGGAGATCCTGAACCATATGAATATTTCCGACCATTTATCTACAACATTTCTTGGAAACTCCTTAATTATAAACTTTTTCTCAACGTGAACGATGAAAACATCATTGATAACCCATTGGATTTCGAGAATAACAAGTACCTATCTTTCCAAGGTGAAGAACTAGATTGTGATATTCACTTGCCTTTGAATGGTGTATTTTCAAGGTCAACCACTATTCTGTATAGTATATCGACTCCACATTTTGATCTTATTCTCGACACTCCACAATGGCATACTGTCAATGCTTTCTTGAAAGAATCGAATATCGTGGGAAGAAGTAATCATTTAGTGGTTGAGGGTGAGTACACGTTTTTCAGCGGAGTAGAGGTGAATACGTCTGACTTTTTGGAGATAAGATGTATTGGTGATGAAGTGTCATTGAAGTTCTATGGATTTGTCATAAGATACTTGTTTACCTTGAGAGATAATTATTTTGGTGATCATATCCATTTCAGAACTTTCGAAGAGTACACCAGTGATCTCAATGCTGCGGATGATAATATCGTAAATAACGTCGATGATAACATTGATGATATTAATGGTATGGATAATGTTAATGATGTTAATCCACAGAGTCAAAGTCACCCTTCTACAGAGGAACCAAACTACTGGAAGATGATAAAGGCTGAGAACGACATAGATATTATAATCACCTTCCAGGTTCGTAGCGGTTTGGTGTTGCTACCATATCACACATACAGTTGTCAGTCACATATTGGTTTGAATTTCGACATGTTAGATGTTGACATGAGATTCTATAACTACTATATGGATTTGCAGGTGGATTTCAGTCCTATATCTGCAGTGTTTGTTGAAGATTATTATAGCACTGAGGATCCTTTACTTAGTGTCAATGAGTATGTCAAGTTATACTTTTCCAGAAAAGCGGATATGTGTGTTGATGGATTTAGTGTTCATTCTCACAGAATGTTTGGTGCGCCTCCCGAGGAACTTACCTTCTACTGTAAGTGGGATTTCAGTTGTGGTGACTGGATCGTCGATAGCCATCCAATGTTTTTAAAAGGGGTAGCTGGCGGGATCGCTAATTTTGGTGTTGGGTTCCTGGACGTGGAAAATGCTCTTGGGGTTGCCTTCCCACCTGCGTTTGATGCAGCCAATTTCTCATTCCAGTGTCCAAATTTCACATTCCGTTTACGTCCTGATGCCGAATCTTGTGTCGAGATTCATTTGGGCGACTTTCTATTATCATACAATGATATGACCAATAGAAGATACTCAAGTAAACTCGCAGTTTCCATCCCCACTATTGGTTTGAAAATTTTCAAACAGGATAGGCTCACGGCATGTCTCAAAACTTCATTGGTGTTCACCAATATATGTCAGAAATTGGATATGTTGGGCAAAAGACAAAAGGCACAAGAACATGTTCGAAATGGTGACGCCCCTTTCCATCGAGTACCGTTCATTCTTCTTGATGAATACCGTGATGACTTCTATAATGAATCCAAGGGATGTTTTTTAACACCAGCTTCATTACCACATGCAGCCGTGCCATTGACGGAAGAAACGTTACGAAATTCCAAAAGCATGAAGTTTGATTTCGATGCAGAAAGTATATCGAGCGAGTCTGAGTATATGTTTACAGATAAGATGCCTCCAACCAATAATTACGATGAAGAGGACTTCACGCCGGCATACAAAGTTGAGCCTGACACAGAATATGACAATCTTATCATCGAGTTGGGTGATGTTGAAGTTTTCTGTTCTCCCAAGTCAATTGAAGTTGTAGCAGCATTGTTGCAATCAATGGAAGACTATTCCGTGAACACGATTATGGATGAAATCAACGTTCATACGGTGCTATTATTAAAAAGTTTGATAGATTCAACAAAAGAAGTCAAGAATTTCAGAGTAGTCAACCATGAAATTAAAATGAAATTTGGAGATTTCGATGCTGCTGACTACAACGAGCTTAGACAGATGATGAGGAAGCAAAATACCATCACGCTCCAAATCTTTGACTTGTCTTTGGCTGTATCGGAAAAAGTTCACAAGAGTGTTGTGAATGGGGTCATCACCAATGATGAAGAGCTTTCATTAGCCTTGCATATTAAAGATTTAATTGTCTCTGCATCACAGCCTTCTGAATTCAAAGCAGCTGCACTTTTCAGCATACAAGAAATTGAATACTGGATGGAACATAAGCAGGACACGTTAACCGGTTCGGCCAATGTGGAGTCCGTCAATATCAGCTTTGACGACGTGCAGATGGAATGGTTAGTGGGGTATCTTAAGAACATGGCTAACACGATTGAGGATATCAATGCTGGACGTGATGTTATCACTAGAAAGATCAATGCCAGTGCATGCTTAGTGCATGCTTTAACGTTGGCATCGGTTGATTATTATATCGACCATGACCCAGATGTCTTGACAAGACCAGCATATATTCTAAGAGCCAAGAAAGAGCATATTAGGTTTTTTGATAGTTGGAAAGTGATGGCACGTTTGAGACATATCATTAACAGTATAAGCCCCGACTGGAAACGTGAAGCAAATAGTTTGCTTAAGAGCAGAAAGTACCATTTACCAGACGACGCATTAGATGAGGTTTGGGAAGTATTCTCACAATGGAGAGCGTGGGAGGCGAACCCTCAAGAGAGGAAAGCAATGTTCAATCGTATTTTCTCCAAGAAAGTTGTTGATAAGGAAATTGAAAAACTTCAGTTGCAATTTATCCTCGGTAAGATTATTGTCAAACTTGCGACCCAATCTACTACAGATTTTGTTTCTTTACAAAATTTCTCCACCACTTTAATCTCAAGGTCAAAAGATGACCAGTCCTATGGTGTTAAAAACATGGATATCATTATTGGTCTTGGTGAATACGAAAGTAGTATTTCAACTTTGCTCATCGATAAGGCTAAGTTAGTGGAATCCTCGTTCAAGGAAACCCACATCAATAATGACAAACAAAATGTACAGAAGAACACCCCACATCGCAATATGAACATTAGTCTTGCGATAAACGTTGAATCATTCAGACAACAAGTGCAGCTTCCGTCAGTTGTTGTAGAGCTTCAGGCAAGCAATTTGACTTCAATAACTAGTTTGAAAGAGGAAATGAGAAGGGTTTCTAATTCGTTCATTTTACACAGCTTAGATATCAATATTTGGGGTTCGTCACACCATGTATATTCTCAACGCATGGAAGGTACAAGTTGGGTTATTGCCAAAACAAGAGCTTTTGAACAAGATTTCTATAAGATCGATTTTGAATTACAAAAGATTGGGTTGCATTTGTTAGATAAGGATTCACAATTCCCTTCGGTGCTCGAAACGATTTTGAATAAAGATGTCCCGTATATTAAAAATACATTTAATATTGCCGAAACCAAGAAAGAAAAACCTCCAACCAAACCAACAGTAGACTTTGTTGGGTCGATTTATGTTAACCTTGCAGTTCACGAGTGTAATTGGAGTGTGGAGCTATTGAATCCGTTCACATTTGAAGGCACATCAATAGGATGCAAGGTTGGTGTAAGTACGGCTGGTGAAGGATACAAGGTGGAAACAAAGCATATGAAAGGAAAATGTAATGTTCACGTTGACCATCATAACATTTTAGAAGTGGAGACATCTGATTTCGATAACACCATCGATATTGTGGCATGGGAAGACTTGGTTTTATTATCAATTGATTCTTGTCTGGGATATGCAAAGGCATTTAGTCCAAGTTTAGTTGCCACTGTCGATTTGGTTAGTGTGAATTTACCGAAATTAGAAAAGAAGATAGACGTTATCAAGAGCTTATTTGATAATGAAGATGATGAAGATGATAAAAATAGTCAACCTGTCGAAATCAAGGAAGTAACTGAAAAGGAAACAAAGAAAGGAAAGAAAATTGCATTCAAGTTTAATTTTTCAAACGATTATGTTGGTATTTCTACGTTTATCAACAAAGCGAAAGTCAGTTTTGAAATTGAATCTGCTTCAGCCATGGTAAACAACGTTGCAGAAATGACAACGGAAAACGACGAGTTATTACAAAGCATTGTTCCACTATATGGGGAAATTTCAATCCCTGCTGCTCGTTTATTTATCCTTGACAGAAGTATACCGAATGTGTTATCCAACTTGGTTGATTTGAATTTTGCTGTCAGATTATTGAGTGTTGAAAAACTAGGCGAGCTTCAAACATTACAGTTTGAATCGCAATACTGCAGAGTATGTTTCTCAGAGCCAATGCTATTCAAGTTATTAAGGATTGCAGATGAGATTGAAAGGGTTATTTCCAAAACGACATCGTCATCGTCATCAGTGTCATCTCCAGCGCGAACACCAGCACCAACACCGGCACCAACACCAGTACCGATTGAAAAGACGGAAAGCGAAGAGGAGAAATCGGCATCTAAAATTTCAGACTTGGTATTCTCCAAGATTTCAACCATCCAATTTCTTGCCTATAACTTTTGTTTAGGATGGTTGTTTACTGACAAATCGAAGGAATATCCAGGTATAATAATGGGTGCCGAGAGATACTTTGCTGCCACCGAACCTAATTTGGGTAAATTCACTTTGATGGAGGCATACCTTTCTGTTGCTAATGGTAACCGTACTTCCAATTTCTACAGTACACTGTCAGAGAAGTCCAATTTGAACAGAGCATACTTGCCAAACTTGCAATTCATCTACTCTATCGACAATGGACCAAACGGGAAACATTTGAGGATGTCTATGCATGGGGATGAACTTGATGTCAAGTTCTTGTCAACATCTGTTGTGATCATTGACAAATTAGTTAAACTGGCTTCCAAAGTGCAATCATACTTGGAAAGAAGAACCAAACCAATTTATCAAGAACTCGAAAAAGAGCCAGTCAAACCAGGAGAAAAGACACCATTGTTTAAGAATAGTTTCGATTCAATTGAGTATATTTCAACATATGCTGGTTCAAATGTGTTGATTTATAGATACCTGGACGATGATGATGACGACCACGATTCAGCACAGCGTCCATCACTTTTCTTACATTCCCCTGCAGTTAAGATGGCATTCAAGTATACCAATAACAAAAAGAAACTGAAAAAGAATACCATGATGGGGGAGATTTTGGCAACATCTTCAGATAATACTTTGTATCCCCAGTGTGTTCCTGTTATTGCTGATCTTGTATCAGGGATGAAAGGTTTGATGCGTAAGTCAAAGAAGTCAAATAATGAAGTTGTAATCGTTGAAGACACAAGCAAAAACAACAACTTTTTGAAAACCCTTTTGGATGAGACAAATATTCATTTTGGTGTCAGAGTTGAGAAACAAGGGTTATCTCTTAGTTGTGAACCTACAGCCAAGGTTGCTGCTGTTGTTAAACTCGATGGTATATTTATTCAGGTCAACACTACTAAATCACAAATCCCAGCAATAAGCATTTCGGTCTTAGTTGATTCAATTGCAGTGTTGTTGCAGCATATCTACTCCAGAGATATCAGTGCCTCTGCTGCGATTGCAGATATCTTGTTGACAAACACAATTGAATTTGGAGAAGTGGCCACTTTGTTTTCTTCGGGTTCGATAAGCGATGCCGATGCCTATATCAATGTGAAACAATATCAAGATGTTGATTTGTTCAAAGATATCTGGTTCCCTAAAAAATACAGTGAGCTTTATTCTAGTTTTGTTAGCGGTAAATCTGATGAACAAGAAGAAGAAGAAGAACAAGGTCGTCGCCACCATGGTGCAACATCTCCACCACCACCACCACCTCATGTTCCACTGCACGAATCTTTGAATCAATTAGCTTTAGCTCAAAACAAAAACTTGGCTTCCCGGTTCAAAGAGGTGTCGGATACGTATGCATTCCCTTGGGTGGTTACATTTGTTGTTTCTAATATTGGAGTACGTGTTGATTTTGGACAATCATTGGGTAATTTCAAGTTAGAACTTGGAAACTTCTGGGCAGTATCCAAAAAATCGATGGAATGGTCACAAGACTTGAAAGTTGGTATCGACGATATTGCATTGTCTTCTGTGGGAAGACTTGGTGGTAATCTTAGTATTAAGAATATCAACTTGCACACAGCAATTAGTTGGAAACTTGAACTGGGAATCACCTTGGATGTTCCGTTAATTTTAGTATCTGGTGGGTTGGAAAAATTGCAATTGAAAATGTCTTTTGACCACCATGTGATTGCTATAGGTAACTTTGAAGAGTTTTCCGTGGATATTTACAACAAGAAGAGTGAAATATCTATTGCTAAAGATCATTTGTTTGTCACTATGAAATTCAAGACGGCAGAGATTTACATCACATCATTGACTGCATCTAACTTTGTGGATATCCATAATACTATTTCTAGAATGGTCCAGGATAACAAGAGATCATATAAAGAAACACTTCGTGACTCGTCAAAGAGCAAACCTGTTGACGAAAAGAGGAGAAGGAAAACATTTTCCGATAATGCTATTTTGGAAACGGTCAAGAAATTGGAGACGAGAATTCATGTTTCTGTGGGTAAAGTTTTGATTCATGTATACCCATCGTCCATAAGTGACAACAAAGTGTTGGTGGTCAAGCTTGATGAATCTCGTATCAAATTCCAACAGAACGAATATTTCAGTGGTATTTCAAACGAATTGGATTTGAAGTTCAATGACTTGAAGGTGTCGTTGTCTTCCATCAAACCACTTCTTGAGACATTTATCCTGGAAGCACCGGTCACAGAGCTCACAGAGCAGGCTCGTAAGGCAAGAGGTGGAACTATTTTTGTCTTCCCATCTTTTAGAATAGCCATGAGAAGTTTCCAAAAATACAATTCAAATTTGATTGAGTATATGTTCCAATCTACTTTTAGTGGTACGGTTGATATTAGGTGGAATTTGGGTTCAATTAACTTTATTAGAGAGATGTATTCCATACACTCGAAAGCATTGGAATCAAGAATGGAGTATAGAAGGAAGATGCAACCATTTGATGAAGCTAAGGATTTGTCATCCAAGAGTATTTTAGAACAACAGTTGAATGCTGAAGATACAACACAAGAAATTGACGATGCCATCAAGGAGACTATAGAAAAGGTGGAAAAATCATCTAAATATAGATACGTTGCCTTGGCTCCACCTATTATCGAAGCACCACAATTAAAAGAATTGGGAAATGCCACTCCACCATTAGAATGGTTTGGTTTGCACAGAAACAAATTGCCACACGTGACACATCAGTTTGCAATTGTTAGTTTACAGAAGCTTATACATGAGATTGAATTGGAATATTCTAAAATGTTAGGCAAAGCTTAGGGTTGAGTAGATGTATACATATATTTTAATATTTACTAATTAATATTTAATATTTATTTCCATGTATTTCTATTATTTACAAGAATGAGTTGGATAATGTTGACTGAGATAAAATACAATCAATGACTTAAGAACCATCTTCCTTTAGCACCTCTTCTTGCAAGGACTTTTCTACCACCGATAGTTCTAAGTCTGGCTAAGAATCCAAACTTTCTCTTTCTCTTTCTTGTAGATGGTTGATATGTGTTACCTCTAGACTTGAATCTTTGTTGCATGATACAAACAACGGATTGTAATGGGGACACCGATATTAATGAGTTGGCAAGTGGTGTTGAGAATGCAGTAGTTGGTCTCGTTGACGCTATGGACGAGTTTATGAGTCCTGTTCTGGTAGACTGTCTTAATATAGAAGAAAACATTGTGGGTTGACTTTTTCCTTGTGTTTAGAGTGATCTAGATCGCTGGATAAGGTATATAATTGGTAGATGAAAATTTTTTGGCTTGTTTGAGAAACAAAAAAAAAAAATTATTAAAAAAAAATAGAAGCATTCAAGTCGTGTGCGTACCAAAGGAGTTTCCATACTACGGTTTCTCTATTGATCAATCGTTACTGTCTTCCCATGTACACTAGCTGGATAGAGGAAGAAGATAATCTGTTTAATAGAATGGTAGTAGAGATAGGTAGTCATAAATTTCCAACTATTTACACGCAAAAACATGTTCGTTAAGGGACAATGACATGGATACCCATAGTATGTACATACATATTCAAATATGATCTTGGAGAACGTATTCTCGTAGTCTTGTAGAAACCCTAATTACTTCAGGCCAGCTTAGTTCAAGGTTGCATGTGCATGTCACAGATTCGGGGACCAACTCCAGTTGTGTCTTGGCCATGCAAGTTATGTGAAACACGTCTCCATTGGGGCATATTCCTATTAGTGGGAAATTCCCTTGTGATAAAAACGTCGTCAATTCCTGCCTCGTACTTATACTAGGAGTTTCGTCTGGAAAATAATTTATCCCTTGGTTACAGATTATGCATTCTAGCTGCAGGTTTAGAATTGTGTCCTTGGGTATATCAATGTCCTTTATTTCAGTATCACAAAAGGTTTCGAATTCTCGTAATTCACATGGAATAGCACACTCAACATTATACTTGTTCTCCATCCATGTCTCGTATACTTTATCATCAAATATGGCAATTTTCAACCCCATTTTATTGAAAGATCGAGTCAATAATCTGACGTTAGCCAACTTCGAATGGATCGATGATTGTCGAGAACTGGTAGTCACACGTGAATCGTGATCTATGTGACGTGTCTGGTGGGCGTGTTGTAAAGAGTGTTCAAATTGTAATGCTGAAACACGGGAGGGAAACCCGTAGATCAAAGTAATCATTTTCCAAGGGCGGGATCCGTTTCGTTTAGTCCTGAATGCACCGCCGGTTTTTAGGTCACCATTATGTTGTCGTAATCTTCGTCTTGGATCAGGTGTCGATCCCACATAGAAGCTTCGTGGTTTTGGAATGGATTGTAGGATGTACACACCGTAGAACGAGGGTGTTACATGGAGAGATGGCTTGTCATTTGTGCTCTGTGACATTGTTTCAAGTTGACGAGGGACGAACAAAAAAATAATAATAATAAAGATTGGAGCAACTAAGTGTTTCAGATTTTCAGTGAGGGACTTACAACAAACAAAAAAAAAAAAAAAGGAAGAAACAAAGCAAAAACTAAATCCGTTTTATTTTTATTTTTTTTCCTTCCTGAGTTCTTCTTTTGTACTAACTTCTTATATCCACACATAGAGATTTTTTTGTTTTGCTCCACCTCGGGCGGGTAAACTGTCATCCGCCACGGCCGACGGCGGTAAGGGGTAACAATGCAATATAGAAAAACCCTCTATATCACCTGTTCCTTACGCAATTAATTAAGAGATTACACTTGTGGCTGACATTCACTTACTCGTAATAGTTTCACATCGAAACTACAACAGCCTTAAAAAGAGAACAACTTAATGAGAAAACAATTTTTCCGGAAACACTCCTGCTGGCTCGATGCATGTAACAGATTTCGATCTCTTGACAACTGTCAATCCAGCCGTGAATCCCTCTCTCTCTCGCTCGCTTTCTCTCTTTCTCACACACACACACACTCACTCCCCCCATTACTCATAACGTAAAAATTACCCCTATTGAGGAAAAGATTTCGAGGATGTGGATTAGGGGGGAAAGAAAGAAATTTTTGTTTT
This sequence comes from Candida tetrigidarum, assembly GCA_030557055.1. Classification (NCBI taxonomy): domain Eukaryota; kingdom Fungi; phylum Ascomycota; class Pichiomycetes; order Serinales; family Debaryomycetaceae; genus Candida; species Candida tetrigidarum. The sequence goes on from JAKTVF010000034.1 coordinate 72,011, forward strand.
GTTTAAAAAAAGGGGGGGATAAAATAGCAACTTATTACAATTCCATGCATGATAGTAGTCTTTCCCTCACCATCCGTTGAGACTTTACTGTTTTCGTATGAAGTAGTGTTTGC
>JAKTVF010000035.1:0-19951 GCA_030557055.1 Candida tetrigidarum
TCTTGATTACCCAAACCTTGAGAATTGTCGTTATCATCGGCAATGTTCAAAATTGCGTCCAAAAAATTTGGAGTTCCACCAGTAGTTATACCTTTTAAACGTGGTAAAGTCACGGTCGGTGGGTTTGAATAAGCAGTGAATGGTAATGCGTGACCTTCATTAATAAGTTGATGTAAGAATTCGAAATTGGAATCCTCACTGAAACAAAAATCTGATCTCATGGCATCAACCACCATTAATATGAATTTGTTAAATTGGGGTTTGTTACCACGAGGGTTTACGAATGGTGATTTCCTGGAATCATGGAACGTGTTGTATCCTGGTAGAACAACTTTGGATGGGAAGAACCCTCGAAGAAAGATCAATAATCCAAGAACATTTACCAAAGTCAATGAGACCTGGATAGCCCATTTGGAAGCAAATGATTTAGCCATGGAACGTGTGGTGTTAGTATTGTGGTGGTGGTACTACTACTAATGTCCGGGTGGAAATTTTCTTTGTTGTGAAAAATTGGACTGAACAGAAAAAATAATAAAGGACCCCAAGAAAAACATGCAAATGCGGAGTCCTCTCATTGGGAGGAATGAAGAGCGGGTCTTGGCTGTGGTAGAAAATTCCGTTTGTCAAGGATATATGGATAGACTAAGGCATATCTCTTAATATTAGATCAATTAAACCATTAAACTATTAGTTCCGAGATATTAGTAGAATAAAGATTAGTTGAAAGTTAACAGATGAAAGGTAATATCCATCTTGAACTTAGCCGTTTAAATTATCCCCGAAATAGAAAACTCCGTTAGCAAAAAAAAAATCCTCTTCCTTTGCGTCATATATCTCATTTGAAGATAACCGTTATCTTAGGGGTTTTTCTCATCCTTTATTTTTGATTTATGTGGAGATAGTGATAATGCTGTCCCACATAATAAGTTTAAATTAAGCTAGTTGCTCAGATTGTGTTTCGTGTGCGCATTTGTTGGCCTTGCGTCTTTCCAATTTAAGTAATACACAAATGCGCTGATGAAGTGTATGAATTTTTTTTTTTTTTTTGAATGATAAATCTACTAATCTGGTTACAGCGCAATAGTAAGCGAATTCCCCATGAATACAGAGGAGGAGAAATGAATCTCAAGACGCGGTTATACAAATTAGGAAATTGAGATAGATGTAACTGTATAATGATGCATCCTTCTATTGACGAAATGTATAACTATCTTGGTTTCAATTTGTGTATCTGTTGAGTTCGAAATGACCTTGGTGTGATTATTACTAGTAGGAAAACACGTAAGCCCAACTACGGCTGGCCGTGTGATTATAACTCACTAATTTATTCTGGGCGTAATGATGACGGGGGTCACCCGCTTACGACCGTGCGGGAAAAAAAGTACACCACAAAGTCATCCCAAATATTATTAGTGGGGAAGGTTCAACAAACTAAGGGCCAACATATTGTAAATTTATTTTTTGAATTCCTACATGTCCCTTTGTTCTTTACCCTTTGCAGTTTGCCGTTTGGAAGTTATCTGTTACCATTATGTTAGTCTTATTACGTAGAGGGGAGTGGAGTGATAATGTTTTTTAGTCTGATTACTATTATTATTATTATTCACATTATGAAATTTACTATATTTATTGGGTCATGGGTTTATATTTATTAGCGGTGAAATCTGCGCAACGAAATTGGACTTTACGGTCACTTTAGGTTCCTATCGCGGAATTGTTGCGTAAACGAAAAGAAAAAAAACCAAAGAAAAAGAAACCAAAGAAAAAAAAAAAAAAGAAAAACCCCAAAACTCATTTCTATTTTTTCTTTCACAATGCAATCTCTATTACTTTATTATTTATCTAATTCTATATGGATCAACAGATAAGCGATATTGCATTGTAGACATTCGATATATAATACAACATTCCTCCTACATCATGCTCCCCTTAAAATTTTTTCTATTTTTTTTTGTTTTTATATTATGAACATCTAACCTAATTATCTAGTTTAAAAAACATATATTATTATTATCATTATTATTATTATGAGTTCTGGAATTCGCACACCAAGAGAGATACACACAGTGGCCTCCCAGGTTCACGTTGATGCCATGAACATTAAAAGTATACTTTCCAACCAAGACATCACCATCAAGGTCAGCCATGAAGTGGATGACGATGAAGCCCTTTTGTTGGCGATGGGGATGAAACAAGAGTTGAAAAGAGAAATGGGAGGTTTTGCCGTGTTTGCGGTGAGTTTCTCAGTCTTGGGATTACTTCCTTCCATTGCTGCCTGTTTTGATTACCAGCAACTTGTCATTGGTATGTCCCCCTTGCCTTGGATCATTGGTATTATCTTTATCAGTTGCGTTGCTTTCTCGATGGCAGAAATTTCTTCTGCATTCCCATGTTCTGCAGGAACCCCATACGCTGTCAGTCAATTAGCTCCACCAAAGTGGAAAGCATTTCTTACCTACATGACTGCCTGGCTGAACTGGCTTTGTCAAATAACAGCAGCACCTTCAGTCAGTTACTCATGTGCTTCGCTTTGCTTAGCTTTAGGGGCTTTCAACCACTCTTCTTACACACCTACCCAGGGTCAAGTTTTCGGTTTAAGTACCGGAATACTAGTCGTTTGTATGATCATGAGTGCCATGCCTACTAAATGGGTTGCTCGCTTTGGTTCCGCAGGTACCATTTTCAACATGCTTTTCTTGGCCATCGTCTTTGTTATGATTCTTGCTGGTAACAAGCGTCAAGAGATGCACGAAGGTGCTACCAAGTTCAACAGTAATGCTATTGCCTGGCTGCTTTATAACCAGACACCATTCCCTAAAGGAATCTCGTTTCTCATGTCATTCTTAGGAGTTGCTTGGGCTATGTCTGGTTATGACCTGCCTTTCCATCTCAGTGAAGAATGTTCCAATGCTGCTGTGGTTGTTCCAAGAGCTATTTGCTTGACATCGGTTTTAGGTGGTCTCATTGGGTTTTTATTTATGATTGCCATTTCCTACACCGTGTACAGTCTTGACGACATTGTAGCTGACCCTGAAGGCTTGGGCCAACCTTTTGTTACCTATCTCCTGCAGATTTTGGACAAGAAATTAGTCATTGCCGCTACTGCATTCACCATTGTTTCTTCCTTTTTCATGGCACAGAACTGTTTGCTTGCTTCATCCAGAGTAACTTATGCTTACTCCAGAGATGGATTGTTCCCATTGTCCAACATCTGGAAAAAAGTTTCTAACATTACCAAAACTCCAATCAATGCCGTGGTGATTAATTTTATTCTTGGTGAATTGTGTCTTTTGCTTATTTTCACTGACGTTGATGGTGTTGGTATTTCTGCCATTTTCTCCGTCGGTGCCATTTCTGGATTTGTTTCATTCACCATGCCAACTATATTGAAAATAACCTATGCCAAAGACACATTCAAACCAGGTCCATGGCATTTAGGTAAATTTTCACAAGCTATTGGCTGGGTCTCTGTGGCATTTGTTCTTGTTATGGTTCCTATCTTTTGTTTCCCTTGGACCAGTGGCAGTGATTTGACCGCTTCCGAAATGAACTGGACTTGTGTGGTATATTTCGGTCCTATGCTGATGGCAGCCATTTGGTACGCACTTTATGCCAGAAAATGGTATGTTGGTCCACGTAGTAACATTGACCCTGGTCATATTGTCTATGGTCTGAAACTCGAGGATGGAAGACAAATTCCTGATATCCTTGAGGGTCAGGAAGCTAGCATCTCCAGCACCGAAAAGAAATAGAAGTTGTTATTATTCTTCCATGTTTATTAGTTTATTTATTAATTAATTGCCCGCTTATTATTCTTTGTACGTTTTTATTATAGTTGATCTATTTTTTTATATTTATTGCTTTTCTTATTTTCAAATAAATTTCATGTCCGTTTTTAAAGTTAAAGTTGAATTGTCAAATTCAATTTGTTAGTACCCACTCTGAGTTTTTATAACACTCAATACTGCAGCTACTGTTTCTCAAACATGAACAATTTTATCTCTTACGAAATGGGTCTCGCGATACTGACGCGTGTATATTGTGAAAAATAAAAAATAAAAAAAAAAAAATGATAAAATAACAATAATAAAAAACATTAACCACAGAAGTTGTACAAGCATCATCACTACAAACCTTCCATTCATCTACAATATGGTTCTCCCTTCGAGTCTACAAGGAAACTTCCCTCCTTCAGAAATCACATTCTTTGCTGAAAATGAATTTATCACTATTCTTCCAAGATATTCCATTAAAAAAATAGATCTCATAGGTGTATGTATCTAAAGCCCACTTTTCCTCCCCAGAAATATCAAGTACACATTACTAACTATTGCATATCTCCCAACAGACACGTATCCCTAACTTACGAGCTATGAGAAGAGAACAAGTTCCTTTATGGGTTGCGTTGATTTTAAAAGCACAAGACAAATGTAGCATTGTGCCACCAAAATGGCTCAATGTGATGTTTTTAAAAGAGAAATATGACGACGAGGTCCGAAAACCACTTCAATTCAGTGATTTGCCATGGAATTGGCTAGAAGTATCCAAAATCTTATTAGAAAAGGCAGCAGACGATTTGCTGGATCCAGTTGACCAATTAAGATCAGTGATACAAGATTTAAGAGAAGTAAGATTAGTCAAATCGAAAAAAGGGTTGAAAGAATTAAACGAATCGAATATCCAGTTGAATGGATTGTCATTATTGGAAATCAATGAAATAAGACCATTTGTGATACCTGTGATGAACAAGTTAAGGAAATTACATGAAACAACTCAAGCTAATACCGACGCAGTACCAGATCAGGATATGGATGAAGCATCTGATGATGATTACTAAGGGAATGTAAAGTACCATCGTAACCCATACCTCGTTATAATAAATCACATTGTGCCATAGTGTCAAGACGGAGTAACAATGCCCAAAAGAAGAACACAGCCACACAAGGCGTACCCAAATTTGGCTCTGATTTCAATTGCAAAAAACTGTCATTATTTTACGGTTTATTTTTAGATTCTTGTGCCCTGTGTGTATAATACAAGTTGTGCCATTCCTCTATACTTATTTATGGCCGTGCGTTTGAATGGGTTCTACTTTGGTATGCAGCCCTGTGACTGCGCAAAAAAATACAATGCTTCTCCGGTGTTCATGAATGAAAGATGTAGCAAAAAAAAACAATGTATACAAAAATATATATAAAAATAAAATTGTATAAAAGCACAATAACACCCGCTTTTTTTTTTATATTATTATTTCTTTTTTTGTGTGGTATGAATTTATCATATATAGCAATTGCCTTTCTATCATACTTGTTATACCAATTCTACTATCGTAATATGTCAATTGATTTCCAAACCATCGTTAAAGAACAAAACTATCCACTCTGGGAACATTCCCCACAACAAGTTTTGGATCTTGCCAATGAAATTGCCTCGAATGAGACAAAATTGTTTGATCAAATTGCCACCATTGCAAACCCAACAATTGATAATGTATTGAAGCCATTTTCGAAATTCTACAATGAGAATAGTTTCCCAGAAGGTCAGATTACTTTCTACCAACATGTTTCAACGGACAAGGAATTGCGTGACGCCTCTACCAAGGGGGAAGAAATCATGGATAACAATTCCATTGAACAATGGTCGAGACAAGATGTCTACAAGGTGTTCCAAAAATTGTATGATTCTGTTAAGGATGATGCTGAATTGGACCCGGAATCCAAAAGATACTTGGAGAAAACCATCACTTCCTTCAAAAGAAACGGGTTGGCTTTGCCTGAAGAAACCAGAGAAAAGGTTAAGAAATTACAAGTCGACTTGAACAATTTAAGAGTTCAATTCGCTAAGAACTTGAATGAAGACAAGGGATATGTTTTGTACGACAAAGAAGAGTTGGATGGTATTCCGGAAGACACCATTAGCCAATACGAAGAAGTTGATGGTAAATTGAAGGTCACTTTCAAGTACCCTGATATTTTCCCCGTATTCAAACATGCTAATGTTTCTAATACCAGAAAGGTGGCCAACCTTGCTTATGGTAACAGATGTTCTGAAAATGGTCCTATTTTAGAGGAAATTATCAAAATAAGATACGAAATCGCCAAGCTTTTAGAGTACGACACCTATTCCGATTATGTGTTGGAAGAAAGATTAGCCAAAACCAAAGATACTGTATTGAATTTCTTGTCTGATTTGAGAACCAAATTGACTCCCGTTGCTGAAAAGGAATTACAGGCTTTGAAGGAATTCAAGAAACAAGATTTGGAATCTCGAGGATTAGAACCAGAAGAAGAGTTTTTCAGCTGGGACTACAATTATTACAATGAAAGATTATTGGAAAAGAAATATAAAGTCGATCATACTAAGATTGCTGAATATTTCCCATTGGAATCCACTGTTTCGAAGATGCTTGGATTTTATGAAAAGATTTTTGACATTAAATTTGTCAAAGTTGACAAGTTAGAATCAGGATCTGTTTGGCACCCAGATGTTCAACAATTTGCCATTTACCAAAATGTTAAAGAAGGTAAGGACAAATTGGAATTCATGGGATGGATTTTTTTCGACTTACACCCAAGAGAAGGCAAGTATGGACATGCTGCTAACTTTGGTTTGGGTCCTGGATATTTGGAATCAGATGGCAAAACAAGACACACTCCAAACACAGTTTTGGTTTGTAACTTCACCAAGCCAAGTAAAGATAAACCATCATTGTTGAAACATGATGAAGTAACAACCTTTTTCCATGAATTAGGACACGGTATTCATAATATTTTATCCAAAACTAAATATTCTAGATTCCATGGTACTCATGTTGAACGTGATTTTGTTGAAACACCATCTCAAATGTTGGAATACTGGACCTGGTCAAAGAATGAACTCAAGGGATTGTCTTCTCATTACAAAACTGGTGAGCCAATTAATGATGAATTGATCGACCAATTAATTAGTACCAAACACGTGAATACTGGATTGTTCAATTTGCGTCAATTGTTCTTCGGTATTTTCGATATGGAATTACATACCGTTGCCACTCAAGAGGGTCTTGATGAATTAGATTTGTTCAAGACTTGGAATAAATTGAGAGAGGAAGTCACTTTACTCCCAAGCAATGGTGAGACTACCAAGGGTTATGCTTCTTTTGGTCATATTGCTGGCGGGTATGAAAGTGGATACTATGGATACTTGTATTCTTTGGTCTACGCTGCTGACATTTATTATTCTCTTTTCAAAGAAGACCCTATGAATGCTGCTAATGGTATTAGATACAGAGATATTATCTTGAAACCAGGTGGTTCCAAAGAAATCAAGGATAATTTGGTTGAATTATTAGGACGTGAACCAAACTCCGAAGCATTCTTACAAGAAATCTTTGGTTGAATTAGAAGGGTGTCATATATACATGAGCAAAAATTTACAAGTTTATATTTTCTAAAATACACAATCTAGAGATATTTTCTAATAAGAATAATAAGTCTATGCGGATTGACCTTCAAATGGTTTAAGTTTAGCGGTACCTTCTGCCCAAGTACCTTCATTATAAGTGATGTCTTTAATAGCTTCAACAATTTCTTCAATTGAGCCTCTCACTTGTTTAGTAGAATCTCTTTCTCTTAAAGTAACGGATTCGTCTTTAACGGAATCGAAATCAATGGTGATACCGAATGGAGTACCCAATTCATCATTTCTGGCGTATCTCTTACCAATAGAAGCACCTGAGTCATCAATCTTGAATGGGATTTTTTCTTTCTTCAAAGCTTGAGAAACCTTCTTGACAACTGGTTGTAATTCGGCATTGTTGGATAATGGAACTAACAAAACTTTAGTTGGGGCAACAATTGGTGGGAGGGACAACACACCTCTATCGGCATCATCTGGTCTACACCAGAATTGATGTTCGAAAATAGAATACAAGATACGACCAATACCGAAAGATGGTTCAATGACATTAGGAACAAATTCTCTGACGTGTTCGGTTCTTTTGACTTTTTCAATCTTAATCAAGTCGCCGTCTAATTCGATGTCTCCTTCAACACCTTTAACTTGGACAACAATCTTACCATTGGCAGATAATTCCTTACCCAAATCTTCTAATTCACATTGGGTTCTAGAAGTCAACCATTTTTCAACAGTACCAGCATCCTTTCTGAATCTTGGACCGAATTTCTTTTTGGCAATTTCAATTTCAAAGTTTTCAACAGTACGTGGTTCAGGTAAGGTTTGTCTAGCAACCAATTTTTCACCGGTTCTGGCAGAGTGGACAGATAAATCGTAAGCGGATCTATCAGCACAACCAACACATTCAATCCAACCGTAGGAAGTTTGCAATTCAGCATCCCAACAGTCAGAAGCATAATGTGCCATTTCGTTGGACATGTGTTGTCTGAATCTTAATCTGTTTGGATCAACACCGATCTTGATCAAGAATTGGTAGATTCTGGCAATGAAATAACCCAAAGTTTCATTATCAACCATACCAGTTTCAACGGCTTTACCAATAGATTCTTCAATCAAATCAGTAGAACCAGATTCTTGAACACCCTTTGGTAAGAATTTCAATTTGATATCTTTAACATCTTGGAATTTTGGATGGTTTTTTTGTTCAGGGTCAACATAGTGTTCAATTTCGGCCATCAAGAATTCACGCACTCTCAATAAACCAGCTCTTGGAGCAATTTCGTTTCTGAAAGATTTACCAATGGAAGCAGAAGCGAATGGCATCTTGTCGTTGTTGAATTCCAATAATTTGTTGAAGTTCAAGAATTGACCTTGGGCAGTTTCTGGTCTCATGAAACCTTTCAAATTACCAGATGGACCAATAGCAGTATCAAACATCAAGTTGAATTCGATAGGTGGTTCCAATTTACCACCAGTGGCTGGGTTGGTGATTTGGTATTTTTCAATCAACTCACCTAATTGAGGACCGGAATAACCATCAATTTGAGCCAAGATGTTTTCGTATTCCTTAACGACTTCATCATCTAATTGAACATTCTTGATTTCCTTAACCTTCTTCTTTCTCTTTTTCTTATCTTCATCTTCTTCTTCTTTGAGATTCTCACCTCTGGCTAATTTGTCACCTTTCAATCTGGACTCCAAGACTTCTTCAACCAAATGGTCAGCACGGAAAATTTCACCAGTCTTCAAATCTTTACTCATCCAATCAGTGAATCTATCAACATGACCAGAAGTTTTCAAAACATCGTGTGGAGTCAACATGGTGGCTTCGACTTCCAAAATATCTTCTTCTAAAATAAAATGTTTTCTCCAGGCATCAATGACATTGTTTTGGAAAGCACAACCTGGAGGACCAAAGTCGAATAAACCAGCAACTCCACCATAAATTTCGAATGATGGAGCGTAGAAAAATCTTCTTTTCAAGGTTTGTTCTAAAGCCTCCCTGGAAAAAGGGATATTTGTTCTTGCGGTAGACATTGCTCTAGGAATGCTTCTATGAAAATATCTAATGGACTGTATTATGGTAGATACTATTAGGGGTTGGTTCCTTGTAGAAAATGAGTCAAAAATTGGTTAACTTTTTTTTTTTTTTTTTTCACTAAATTTTTTTCCTATTAGTTTTTTTCAATGTCAATAAAGAACAGCGGAATACGCAAAACGAAACAAACAAAAGTCGTAGGAATGCAGCCCATATTGTAAGACATGTAAATTTTTCACGCCATCTAACATTTTGCATTTAAACAACTTTTTGGCTTGCCACATTTCGGAGTTTGTTATTGCAATTTGCATACATTTAATAATACATAAATTCAACTTTTTTTGTATACAATTATACATGCCTTCTATTTTCTATGCTATTTTGAAAGTACCAGTGGTGCCCTCTATAAACAGTTCTTCGTCATATGAGGAAACACCGGTGTTTAACCTATCTTCATCAAGAAGTCTTTTAACTACTATAACAAACCCACTAACAACACATGTAATGGCAAATATCTTATCAAACCAAATGTCAATAAACACCACCTCTTTGATAGTCGAGTTAGCACCTTGCACTGAGCTACCAGAAAGTGACAATATCTGTGATATTTGATTTGATAAGTTTGTGGGTAGATTTGTTCTAATTAGTAATGCTGTAGCAATCACATACACACCAACCAATTCAGCTACCACTAAATACTTTAACCAGTTCTTTGTAGTGGTTGAACCTAAGTGACCTGGGAAAAACCTACTGAATGATTTAAATGTCGTCAACACATTTGTGAAGGAGCACACAAATAAACTTGCAGATAAAATAAAACTCAACTGGTTCACCAACTGCATTTCTGAGACTGGCAAATTCCTGAAAATCGTCAAGATAATCTTTGACAATGTGATGGCCAATGCATCCTTACTGATGGATGTTTCTTCGTTTGTATCTATAACTTCTGACTGAACAGTATAATCATCTTCACCGTACAAATACCATACAGGCAACTTTATGAAAAACACATTGATAATACGATAGACACAATAAACTGCCAACCCCCAATTTGCCCACTCCAACATCTTTTCAAGACCAATATTCTGTTCGGAGTTCTGGTCTTGGTATCTTGAAATTGCCTTGACTAAGTCATTGTACAACGAGTTTCTCAAAGATTTTAATGACTCTATTTCATTTGTCAACTCATTTTCTTCACTATTGTGAGTCGGTATATTCGCAAATGACTGGACTCTATGCAACAACGATAATCGTTTAGGTGGCTTTAAGGTGGCTTCTGAGTTATTATCTTGTGGCATATTGTAAATGGTCCCACCAGTGGCTACTTGTATCTTCTCGAGTTCATTCTGACGTTTAGCCAATAACGTCGATGTGTTATTGAAATATTGGATCGCCGTATTTATATCCAATTCTCCCACCTCACGTTCGTCTGTGTTAATCAATTCGTATTTTTCAAATATTTTATACGGAGTAGATGTTGACCCCACACCAGATAAAATTGCCAAAATAGTAATGCCTACAATAGACACCTGGTTAACGATTTTCTCAGTGAAATTACGCGATCCAGTATTGAATGATTGTGTCAAGTCACCACATTTATGCAAAATAACTAACCACACAATGTACGACCCGATTATGAGCCCAACCGATTTGCTCGTTCTAGGAAGTCCATCATGAACAATCAACAAACTAATAATGGAAATGGGTAATATCATAACCAATAACAACATTAACGTATCGATAGTAAATTTGAATAACCCCAATCGAGAATCGGCATCTAAGAAATCGCCCAATTCAAGGAAAATCAAGATTATCAACCCGACACTTAATGCCATGGTACTGCTGAATATAAACCCAATTATGTTGTTTCTTAAATCTTCCTTAGTGTCATGATGCAGTCTCGGTATGGTAGTCTTATTGTTATTATCATCTTCATCTTCAGTCTCATTAACCTGAACACGTATTAGGTTTAGAGATCTCAAGTTCTTCTCTATGTATGTGTTGATCTGATTCTTGGGAATATGCAAGTATGTTGAATATTTTTGGAGGAGGTTATTGTTAAAGATGAATGAGTATGACCATATAAACACAATCAGTACCACGATTAGATACGGTATAGAACTTAATAAAGACATGTGCTGGTTTTGGGGGTGTGTGGATGTGAGATTATATTGATTGACGTGGTGGATTTTTATTATCAGTTCCGCAATTGAATTTTCGTTTATTGCTTAGCTGCCAGACGGGTTTTTTTTATCACGAAACACACGACCAAAAATTTTTCACAATTTTTTTTTTCACCTAAGGAAAACGACCTTTCCAACTGAATAGAGAAGAATCAATGAAAAAAAAAAAAAAAAAATTACATTGAGTACAGAGTAAGGAAACAGGAAGAAGTTTGTTATTAGTTATCCAACGGTCCATTACTAGCATAGAACACAACCACATAGATCACCTACCCTTTCCAAGATGACTTTCCGTACTAGAGCTGAGAAGAGAATGAGGAAATTCCTCGTCGAGCAATTGAAAGCTCGTGTGCAGCATGGTGCCAGAATAGCTGAAGGTGAAAAAAGTGCACAAGATTTGATCAATAACGATTTAGGACCACAAGTTTTCATGTTTAGAAACCTTTTCAGTGGTCAAGTCTTGTATTCTCCAGTTCCAGCATATCACAATGACCAAATCAACGAGCAGTTTGTCAACCCAAATTGGCAAAATAGAAAACCATCAAGAAGACAAGATTTATGGAAGATCATGTGTGTCGTTAACTTTAATAATTATGAATATGCTACTGCTGCATACAAAGGGTTAGTCGATTTAAGACGTGTCAGAGATACTATACAAAAAAAGGAAGCTAACAGCATGAGAAAGAAAAGTGAAGAAGGACATGTCTGGCACAGTGGTCAATATAGACCAACTTATACCCAAGAAGCTGTTGCTGACTTGACCCATGTGATAGATGAATTTAATTTAGAAGGAACCACGATATTCTGGGCTAACCAGTGGCATAAAGGGGATGATGCATATTGGAGAAAGGATTTAGTTGAACATGAAAAATTACCAGTTCACAATCCAAAACACCAAAGTATCTTACTAGATGTTATGAGACAAAAAGCTGTTGAAGCCTTTAGAGAAAATAACGCCGAAGAAGTAGAAGAACCACAAACCGCTTAGATTAGGTAATGATTGATTTATTTCGTTGTATATAGTGTAGCATTTATTTTTATTATTAGTACTATCATTTTCTATTATAAGCAATTATTTCTACAAATAATTAGGATCAAAGTAGTAAACCCAAAGGTATATATTCTTCAAAAGTGAGAGTAATTTAGAGGTCAATCACTATGTTTACTCAAACTGTGTTTTCTCTCTATTTGAAGATTCGAATGTTTATAAGATTTGAATTTTTTTATAGATTTGAATTTTTTTTTTTTTTTTGCGGGCTTTTTTTCAGTCCATGCTTCTACCCAATAACACAATAGACAAACACAACTCCTGATAATAATGTTGCTACTGAAGACAATCTCAAGAATTGGACATATACCGAAACGTTTATTCACTACAACTAGTATACGTCATCAAACAATTGGATCTATAGAAGGTACAGAGTTGAATTCAGCCAAATACTTGCAGCAAAAATATGTTGTGATAGATCATGAATATGATTGTATAGTAGTGGGAGCAGGAGGAGCAGGATTAAGAGCAGCATTTGGGTTGGCGGAGTCTGGGTTCAAAACTGCCTGTATTTCTAAATTGTTCCCAACCAGATCACACACTGTCGCTGCCCAAGGTGGAATTAACGCAGCCTTAGGTAACATGCATCCAGATGATTGGCATTGGCATTTTTATGATACCGTCAAAGGTTCCGATTGGTTAGGTGACCAAGATGCCATTCACTACATGACCAAAGAAGCACCAACTTCAATTTATGAATTGGAACATTACGGGGTCCCATTCTCCAGAAACGAAGAAGGTAGAATTTACCAAAGAGCCTTTGGTGGTCAATCCAAGGAATACGGTAAAGGTGGTCAAGCCTACAGAACATGTGCCGTTGCCGATAGAACAGGACATGCTTTGTTACATACATTATACGGACAAGCATTGAGACATAGTTGTCATTTTTTCATTGAGTTTTTCGCTATGGATTTGCTTATGCAAGATGGTGAATGTGTGGGTGTCATAGCATATAACCAAGAAGATGGTACATTACATAGATTCAGGGCCCATAAAACAATCATTGCCACTGGTGGTTATGGAAGAGCATATTTTTCCTGTACTTCTGCCCACACGTGTACTGGGGATGGTTACGCCATGGTTTCTCGAGCTGGATTACCCTTACAAGATTTGGAATTCATTCAATTCCACCCATCTGGTATTTATGGATCCGGTTGTCTTATCACTGAAGGTGCCAGAGGTGAAGGTGGTTTCTTGATCAACTCTGAAGGTGAAAGATTTATGGAAAGATACGCTCCATCTGCTAAAGATTTGGCTTCTAGAGATGTTGTCTCCAGAGCCATCACCATGGAAATTAACGAAGGTAGAGGTGTTGGTCCAGAAAAGGATCACATGTACTTGCAATTGAGTCATATTCCAGCTGCTGTCTTGAAAGAAAGATTGCCAGGTATTTCTGAAACCGCCCACATTTTCGCTGGTGTTGATGTCACCAAAGAACCAATCCCAATTTTGCCAACTGTCCATTACAATATGGGTGGTATCCCAACTAACTGGCAAGGTGAAGTCTTAAAGAAAGGTCCAGATGGTCAAGATGAAGTTGTCCCAGGTTTATTGGCATGTGGTGAATCCGCTTGTGCTTCTGTTCACGGTGCCAACAGATTGGGTGCTAACTCCTTGTTGGATTTGGTTGTTTTCGGTAGAGCTGTTTCTCATACCATAAAAGATCTGTTGACCCCTGGTGCACCATTACATCCTTCACCAGCGGACCTTGGTAAAGAATCCATAGAAAACTTGCACCATTTGAGGACTGCAGATGGTACCAAACCAACTTCCGAAATTAGATTGGATATGCAAAAGACCATGCAAAGTGGATGTGCTGTTTTTAGGACTGAGGAAACATTAAACAAATGTGTTGACCATATGACTGAAGTGAATAAATCGTTTGAAGATGTCAGGACAACTGATCGTTCAATGATTTGGAATTCGGATTTGGTTGAGACTATGGAATTACAGAATTTGTTAACTTGTGCTTCTCAAACCGCTGCATCTGCTGTGGCAAGAAAAGAATCACGAGGCTCACATTCAAGAGAAGATTATCCTGAAAGAGACGACGTTAATTGGTGGAAACATACTTTATCCTACCAGAAAAATGTAAACGATGAGGTTAGACTAGATTATAGAGATGTCATAAAGACAACACTTGATGAGGTGGATTGTAAACCAGTTCCACCAACTGTTCGTAAATATTAAAAAAATATGGCATTCTTGGTAGCATTACACGACATTTTCTTTTATGTGCGACAATTTTTTTTTTCTTCATCTTCATTGACTAGCTGTTTGTTGTGTATACTGTTAACCTAAGCGTCGAACGAAGAAAAAAAAAAATACATATACTCTCTCTCAGAAAATCGCCACTGATATATATATTGTTCATTATTACTTCTTTCCAAGTAACAACAACAACGACAACAAACAAATACTTACCAATTGAATAGAAAATGCCACCAAAGGAAGATTGGGATAAATACGTAGCACCTAGTGAAGATGAGCCTCAGGACAAGATCACTCCATTGACTGAAGGGGATATTCAAGTCTTGAAAACCTACGGTACCGCACCATACGCCGATTCATTGAAACAAATTGAAAAAGATTTGAAAACGATAGAAGATAGAATTAAGACCAATCAAGGTATAAAAGAAAGTGATACAGGGTTAGCACCACCACATCTTTGGGATGTTCTTGGAGATAAACAACGTATGCTGGAAGAACAAAGTTTGCAAGTTGCCAGATGTACTAAAATCATCGAGGCCACCCAACCCCTGCAACCAATTGGGATACAAAATGCTGACACCAAATCCAAGTACGTCATTAATATCAAACAGATAGCCAAGTTCGTCGTGGGTTTGGGCGAAAGACTTTCGCCTACCGATATAGAAGAAGGAATGAGAGTGGGTGTTGATAGACATAAATATGAGATCCAATTACCTTTACCACCAAGAATTGATCCTTCTGTTACCATGATGACTGTTGAAGAAAAACCAGATGTCACATATAATGATGTGGGTGGTTGTAAAGAACAAATTGAAAAATTAAGAGAAGTGGTTGAATTGCCATTATTAAGTCCGGAAAGATTTGTCAAATTGGGTATTGATCCTCCAAAGGGTATATTATTGTACGGTCCTCCAGGTACTGGTAAGACATTATGTGCGAGAGCAGTCGCCAACAGAACCGATGCCACATTTATCCGTGTGATTGGTTCCGAGTTGGTGCAAAAATATGTTGGTGAAGGGGCTAGAATGGTGAGAGAATTGTTTGAAATGGCAAGAACTAAGAAAGCATGTATTATATTTTTTGATGAAGTGGATGCTATTGGAGGTGCAAGATTTGATGATGGTGCTGGTGGTGATAATGAAGTGCAAAGAACCATGTTGGAGTTGATTACTCAATTAGATGGGTTTGATCCAAGAGGTAACATTAAAGTCATGTTTGCTACCAACAGACCAAACACTTTGGACCCTGCATTGTTGAGACCAGGTAGAATTGATCGTAAAGTTGAATTCTCTTTGCCTGATTTAGAAGGTAGAGCCAATATTTTCCGTATTCATTCTAAAACCATGAGTGTGGAAAAAGATATTAGATGGGAGTTGATATCCAGATTGTGTCCTAATGCCACCGGTGCTGAGTTGAGATCGGTTTGTACAGAAGCAGGTATGTTTGCTATTAGAGCTAGAAGAAAAGTCGCTAATGAAAAGGATTTCTTGAAAGCTGTTGATAAAGTCATTAAAGGTAACTTGAAATTCAGTTCGACAAGTGAATATATGCAATATAACTAATACTGGTTGTATGGTATGTATTTATCATTTCTATATAGATTTAATGAAAGCACAGTTTTATTTTTTTTTGCAAACTACTAATGTTGTATATATCCATCTGCTAGACATCTAATCCCACCAGGAAACACAACCCATACCGGATTCTTGACATGAAGCGTTTATTGAATATGGAGGTAAAGTATTTTTCGCTTTTTCTTCTTCATCTTCATCCACTTCGTTAGTGACCTTTGGTTTGACGTTATAAAATATCTCTTCTTCTACTCTAAATCTGATCTTTTCATTGATATCAATGAATAATTCATTTTCATCCAAGGAATAAATCCATGCTTGTTCCAGTTCGGAATATTTACAATTTTCAAATAAGAAATGTTTTGGAATCCAAATCTCATCGAAAAATTCCAATCTTACTTTGATTCCTTTAGCTGTACATTCCGTAACCCAACCAGTTAATATTTCTCCCCTGAAAGGTTTCCAAATCAATGCTCTGAATTTGACTTCGACATATGATCCACCATCTCCTGGTTTCAATAACCCATCTTTGATGTCAAGAATGTCCCATACTGATATAGCTAGCCCGAGATTGGCTATTATTTTGTTGGAGTATTTTTTATGAAGCTCATCAGATAAGGCGACTCGTATATCGGTATTAAATGAACTAGGCGGTATACGTATTAAATCTGATATTTCTGATAATATGAACATGTTTGTTTTGGTTTATTAATGGGTTGTTATTGATTTCTGGATGAAAAAAGACAACCGAAAAAAAAAAAAAAATTTGGAAGTATGCGTGGTGATGATGATTATAGTGATGGTGATGAGAGACAAATACAAAAAAAAAGGAAAATAGAGAAATATGGAAGAAATATAAGAAATAACCCACTACATCAACGACACAATGAAACAATCAGCAGGAATAAGGAAACCCAAAGCTATATCAGGTAGAGTGAGTGCTAAGAAAGCAGCAAGCTATCTACATTCAATGCGAACCCAATCGCAGACCACATCCAACTCATCTCCCACCACCACCACTCCTGCAACAAGTTCAACAAAATCTACCACACCTTCACACAAGCCACCTCGATGGAACCCTAAACATTTTAAATTATTTGTCGGTAACTTGGGACCTGATGGTAATGATGAATTACTAAAAACCACGTTTGGGAAATATGCATCCATGAGTCAAGTTTATGTTCCACTAGATAAGAAGACCAATGTAAATAAAGGCTTTGGGTTTGTGGCGTTTGCTAAATCAGAAGATTACTTACGTGCATTTCAGGAGATGAATGGGAAGTATATAGGTCAACGTCCTGTACAGTTGAAACGTGCTAAATAGAATATATCTTAATTTATACAAATAATACATGCTTGTCTACTTTTCATGGCGTAGCTACTTCGCATAAAAGGGTGCGTTCTTCGATCGGAATCAATTTTTCAATCTTGTTCTTGAACCAAAAAAAAAAAAAAATTGAAAATTTAGAAAATGAAAATTTTTTGTATTTGAACCCTTGGGCTGTTACAGAACATATCACCAGAACACTAATAGTAACGTTAATGATGATGATGACGATGTTCATACCTAGGATAGGTTTGGCTGCTAGAGTAATCCGCACCCCTTTACAGCCAGCATTGTTCATGAGATTTAAATCAAAAGTTCCATCCCAGAAGCAACAACCAAAGAAGAACAATCTCCCTGCAAGTAATATTCCTAAAAAATCGCTACCTTCAGAAGGGGAATGGAAACATTTGAAATTACACATTCCTGGTGAACAAGTTCATAAAGATAGTATCAAGGAAAGAGTTCCTAAATTCCCATTGGGTAAAGAAAAAGTGCCTACTCTATTGCCCCGTCCTGGAGTTCCTCAAGTAGGTAAAAACTATACGTTTAGACAAGTTATCAGAATATTGAAAAACAAAACCCAACCGGAATTGATTTACGAGAGTGAACCACATAGATTATACTTTTTGATGTGTTTCTGTGCTGCGATTGTTTTTGTTGTGTATGGATGTGTGTTGTTTGAATCAGCATTTTTCGTAGCCAACAAGGAATACAATGAAAATGAAAAAGAAGAAAAAGAGGAAATACGGAAAAGAGATTGGGCTCTTTCATTAGTGATGTACTTGGTTCCATCAATTTCCTTGTTCTTATTAGCATATGGTGCTATTACGTTCCCAAATAGAATGATTAGACGTATGTACTACCTCCCTGGACCTGTTGAACATATCAAGTTTACAAGTTATCCGATAATTCCAGGAAGACCAACTCCAGTTTATAAAGTTCCATTAAAAAACTTGACCAGAAGAAAAACGGCTAGGGTCTGGACAGGTAAAGGATTTTATGGTACTGCTGACAAGGGGTTCTTTTATTTTGTGTTGAGTGAAGCTTTACCAAAGGGGGGAACCAAGAGCTGGATCGTTGACAGAAGTGGATTCTTCTGGTCAGATGGTAGAGTGTTTGATTACTTGTTTGGTAAAGAAACTATTGAGGAAGCAGAAGCGGGTGTGCCATATGATGAACAATTTGGTATCATTAACCGTGAAACCAAGAAGAAGAGAAAGCAATTGAGGGAAGAACATGGTACCCTTTGGAGATACAAGTTGGCAGCTCAGGAATTTGGTAAGGATATTAAGAAAGTCACTGGGTTAGTTAAAGGAGACAACAAAGACTTACCACCACCACCACCATCACCGCCATCACCACCATCACCACCAGCAAAAGAAAAGTAGATTTGGCTGCAATTTATTTAGGTTCTTTTTTCTTCTGTTAATTTGTTTAGAACTTTCTTGTACATATATTTATAAATAAAGAAATAAATGTTGTAAATGTGAATTGGGAACATGTACACTACTCTTTTGGTGTATAATTTCTCCTCTTTGATTGTCTCAAATTGTCTACACAAAAGCCAGCCAGATTTGGAAAAAAGAAAAAAAGAGAATGAGTTATTTTTTAACATGTTATTGTTGAAATTTTCTTTTTTTTTTTTAAAGCTTAACTACAGAAAAAAAACAAAAAAACGCGTGACAAAATTATTTAATTAATTGAGGAGAGACACACAGTTCAAAAATAATAGAATGGTTCATGTTGATAAGAAAGTTTATACGATAGAATAGCATATGCTGTTGGTGATAGGAGACACGCCATTTACTTTTAGGTTTTGCATAGTTGTGGGTTTAAATTAGGAATGGTTGATACGTGTAATTTAACAAACAGTTTAATTGTGTAACAAATACTCTTGACGTCCTTCTTCTCCTCCTTTTTTTATTTGACGGTTGTAGTAGATGTTGTTGTTGTTGTTATTATTGTGTTTTGTCGAGCGAGCATAATCGCCTTCAATTTTTTAATTTTTTTTTTTTCTTTTATATTTTTTTGTTCACTTTTTTTTTTCCCTACTTTCATTATTTTACTACTCCTTTTTTTTTTTTCCTCCAATTTTTTTTTTTTTTTTTTTTTTTTTCAACAAAAAAACTTTTTTCCCCATGGCAGCCTTCTTAGAGAAAAAAAAAAAATCAAAAAAAA
>JAKTVF010000035.1:19961-70719 GCA_030557055.1 Candida tetrigidarum
TTTTTTTTTTCTTCTATTTTTTTTTTTTTTTTTTTTTTTTACAACAGATTTTCATTTTTCACCATGGCAGCTAGCATAAGGGAAATGAAGATACATAACAAAAGAAAGATGAATGAGTTGGAAGACATTTCCAATACTCATAAAAAATCAAGAACTGTATCCTTCAAACCTTTGCCATCAACCAAAAATAGCAAGCCACCAGTCACTCGGCTGAAAAAATGTAACAACTATGTAACTCCACCATCGCCACCTCAACAGCGATCGTCCCCACCAGCCATTTGTTTGGAAGACGAACATCATGAACAACAGGATAATGATATACACCCTTCATTCCCTGCTACGCCTCCTGAATCCATAAATAATGAAACCAATACTACTCCTATCTCAGCCGCCACGGAGGAGGAACAAGAACAAGAACCTACTAAAGTCGGAACTCCGTCTCTCGCACTTGCTACACCTACTACTACTACTACTACACCATCCACCAGCAGAGACACACAATTAAATAACAACGTCGATTACATCACCTTGGCGTCATCCTTAAGAATGGCAAAGCTAAAGAGCTCGCAGATTAGTGAGGAGATTATAGAGTTATCACGATTACAAAACTACTATTCATCTAACGATAATAAAGAGGAAACCATACAGTTTTTCCTCAAATTAATTAATAATGACCTACGCTTACCCAAACCAAGTAACATAATCAAGAGTCCACTTATCAATTGGTCTAAATATCATCCTTCATTGGCGCAAGTTTCTAAAGATTTTGAATTTCAATTAAAAAATGGAGATAAGAAAGAAGAAACTATGAATTCCTTGTACAAAGCATTAAATTTGTTTGATAAGTTTAAATAGAATGACCTCCAACAAAACCAAAAAAAAAAAAGAATAATAAGAATAAAATAGGAGACCAGGGGGTACACATCATTTTCATTTTATTCTTTTTTTTTATTAGTTCAAATCAATTAGGTATTGATTTTTGTGTGTGTTTTTATATGTGTGTGTGTGTGTGTGTTTTTCATTTTCAGGGAAGGTTTGATTGTATTTTTAATTGTTTTTTTGCTTGATTTTTTTTATTCTAGTTGTTTCGTGGTTCCTTTATTTTCTGCTTATTTTATTTTTATATAGATTCATTTATTTTATCCCCCACTTTTTTATTTTATTAATTTTTTTAATTCAAACTTGTATAGTTAGGTGAATATAAAGTAACTCCGGTATAGTTTGATTTTAAATGGTGAGTTTGCAACCCACAATCTAAGAACCAAAGCGAGCAAACGTGACAAATGTCTCACCAATTGAAAAATTTGATTTTCTCAAATGCTCAACCCAAAAATTGAAAACAGGAAAGAAAGAAAAAAAAAATTATAATCCAATAGAGGAATTATCATTTCTTCCCGATATAGACAACCCCCATATTAATAAGATTCCACCATGGCTAACGCAGAAAAATATGAATACCCACCAATTCGTATGTACCAACAAGAAATACTAATACAGAAGGATACATATTTCCAGAGAGGAATGGAGAACGTATTACTTCTTTTTGTCAGTCAATAAGTTCATCCATTACTAACATTAGCAAACCCATTATTTATTTAGCATCCCAAGCAGAATTAGATGAAAATAACGTTCCATTCTTCAACAGAGATAAATGTGCTGCTCATTTAATCAACTATTATAAATGTCTTGATCGTGGAACTACTTTCTGTAATACAACCAAAGATGAATTTTATAAATGTCAATATTTAGCATTGAAAGAAAGATTAGATAACCATACTAAACAAACTCATTAAATGGGTGGGATGAAACACTTAATAGAAGAGAAGAGATGAGAAGAAGAAGGCATGAGAAGCAAGGATTGACGATTGACGTCGGGGTACGAGGAGAATATATATTATCATATTTAAATATTCAAAGATCTAGCATTTATTAGAAATACAACAAATTCGGAAAGCTATTCCAATTCCAAACACCTAGAAAAAGAATACATATTGATGATTTGTTGGTTTATTATTATCTGTTTATTTATACATTCATATATTTTTGTCGTTTTAATACATACACATCACGAAAAGTTGTCACAATGAATATCAGTATAGGGTGCGAATCTCAGGAAATACTCTGTAACATATTTGAATCAACAATCCATGTAATCACTTCCCATAGTTGTAGAACTATCTCTATGATCATGTAGATACAAACATGTAGTTGGGGAAATCATAAAAAGCTGCAATATTCACAAGGCTATTTTCCTGCATATTAATACTGACTTTCGAGAGATTTTTATTGGTTCTCTGGTAACAACCAATACCACGAAAAAAAAAAAATACCAAAGCGAACCCAAATATCAGAGACAAAAAAAAATAATAACCTTGCAGACTTGAAGGATTGATATATATATAGATTACAATTACATCATTACATCATGTCAGTAACAGAATTCCCACCACTTCGTATGTACCATTTCCAGAATAAACTATTTTAATAAAAGGATTTTAGAGAATAATCAATTGTATACTAACACATTCCCCCTCTTATTATTAGTTTCCGAAGATGATTGTCAAAAATATAAAGTTCCTTTGAAATGGAGAGATAGATGTGCTGCTTATTTTGCTCTTTATCAAACTTGTCTTTTTAGACAATCGGCAAATTCATCCGTCAGTTGTAAACATGATAAACATGCATGGGAAGAATGTGAAAACTTGGATTTGATCAGAAGAAAACAAGAATTGAAAGAAGCTAGTCAATAAATATAGAACATTTTCATGGATCGAATAGAAAGAAGAGAAAGAGAGAGAAAGAAGAATGATATGATGATATGATATATTGAATAAGTAATTTATTATCATTATAGGGTATATCTAAACAGACAAAGAGAATTTAATGTCAAGTGTAACATTTGTTCTGAATTGTTATCTTAGTTTTTAAGGTATTATTAAAGTAATATATACAAAATATTCATTTGTTTTTGGTTATTAGTAGAGTTTGATGAGTAGTTGGAGAGTGAATAAGGGGTTGTATTCGAATTGTAAGGTCAATCTACGATGATTTCTCTAATTGGGTTGAGCCAATTCACTTGGAATTGAAAATTGTATGTCAGTGATAGCAAATCAAGGTCGTCATCTGTGTAAGATGTCCATCGAATGAAATGACATAATATGTAGAGGGCAATAATCAGCACAGAGGGGTAGTATATCTACTAAGAATCAAGTATCTACTCTATACGACATGTCATTACTTGTTTGACATCGATAAATAATAATCACAAGAGAAATACTTACAATTACAATACCAGGTATATTAACCCTTTAAATAAAAATGTACAACTTAACAAGTTCGTTCATATTTGAAAACTATCATCAAATATTCCAAAGACTTAAAAAATGTCTTCATCCTGAAACTTGTAAGTCCACAATCAATTTGCCTCCGCTGTCCACACTCTAATATTTATTGAAAAAGAATAAAATATAAAGCTCTAGCTATTATTCGGAGTATTTTAATTATATTACTATCTGAAGAAGGAAAAGAAGAAAAAGAAGAAGAGAAGAGAAGAGGTGGATTGAAAAAAATAAAAAATTTTAAGTTGGTTTGAGATTGTGTATGTGTGTGTGCGTGTACGAAATAAAAAAAGGTCGTGTGAGGATATACAAAACTCATAAGTTCGGTGAATTAATGTGGGCGATAAAAACAGGGAGACAAAATAAAAAAAAAACCACGACGACGGCAAATGCTCTCTCGGTTATCAGTAATATTTCCCATTTATCGAGAAAACCAATTATCAATCTACATTATACAATCATGGGTAAAAAGAAGGAAGAATTGAACGTCGTTTCATCTGAACCACTTGATTCAATTGATGATTCATCTAACGTGGATAAAACTACAAAAGAGGATGAAAAATCTGACGAATCAACCACAGCAGCCACACCAACTAGTAAGGCTGAAGATGAGAAGTCAGGCAAGAAAGAAGACGAAAAAGAAGTGAAACCTGAATCTGATGATAAGAAGAAGGATACCAAGTCAAGTGATGAAAAACCATTACCTGATATAAAGAAGGAAGAAACAACAACTGACTCCAAGAAGGAACGTAAAACTGTGTCATTTAAGAGTGAAGTTGATGAAACTGAAGAAGTTCCAATTAATGACGATGCTGATGAAAGTGCCCCACCACCACAACCACCAAGACCAAAGGATCCAGTTCAACAGGTTCTTGATGAATTGAAAACGGCATTCCCAAATATTGAAGAGAAATTAATTACTGCTACATTAATTGCTTCACAAGGTAACCCAGATCCAGCTTTCAATGCTTTATTGTACATTTCTGATCCTTCTTTTAAACCAGAAATACCAGTATACAAGCCATTACCTGAACCAAATGTATTGGGTAAGAAGAATAGCAATGAATTAACTGATGACGAATTGTTGGCAAGAAAGTTGCAAAAAGAATTTGAGTTGGAAGATAGAAGAAACAGAAGAAAGTCACAAGAAAAACGTAGACACCAACATCAACAGCAACATAGACAACAACAACATCAACAACAACGTCTCGATGATGATTTTGATGATTCTCCTGATGAATTTGAACAAATTAAAGAAACATTTACTCAAGGTTTAGAAGAAGCAAGAACAACCTTAAACGGATGGGTTACTAATTTGGCTAAAAAATTTGATGGTAATACTAGTCAACAAGACCAACAACAATATCATCAACAACAACAACGTCAACAACAACAGCAACAAGCGGGAAACCCTAAATTATTTGGTGCTCTTGGAGGATCATCATTTAATGAGAACAAGAGAAAATCCAACAGATTTGACGAAGACCCAGAAATTATCAGTAATGATTTCCATGATCGTATCAAGTTGCAAGACAATGACAAGGACGAAACTCCTTCTTTGCCAACCAGACCAAAAAATGATCTGTCAAATGTCGAAGAGAGTAACACAAAGAAACAATGGCAACCATTAGAGACTGAGAATGCTAATTCTGATGCGTTTTTGGTTACAGATAGTGAAGATGAAGATATTATTGGAAACACAACCACTGCACCAACACCAAGTACTAAGAAATAAGAAATAAGAAATAGTTATATAGTTTGAACTTTTTTTTTAATAATTTATTTTGTATTTTTGCAATTTGCATTTTGCATTTGTTCATGTTATTTTTCTTAGTAATGGTATGTAAGAGTTTACAATACTTTGTGTATGCAACCACCACTCCTTGTTATTTGGTTTGTAGTGTTTGCTATTCATCATGATTTAACTAAAAATGGAAATAATAGGCAAGAAAAAAAAAAGTTGCAGCTAACCCATAATTAAGACCAATATCCAAGGAGAATGAATGAAAGTACGTAACTTTACTGTTCAGCTGTTGACAACGTGAATTGTTTGTTTTAAAAAGTTTATCTAAGTAATAAGCAAACATTCTTGATTTGTTTTTTTCATCCCTTATTTATATATATATTTTTTGAAGGTTGTACATTTTAAGGATAATTTGGTTGAATAATTTATGTAAATTGTACAATTTATGCGATTGATATAATTAAGATTTAATTAGTACTGAAAAACGTTTTTGAACCATCAATTCAAATGAATAAGGTTTCCGACCCTCCTCAAACTATTGGATTTAAAGGGATAGTATAGAGAATATGCTATTGAGGCTGTACTTGTAATTGTGGTAACCATAGTAACCAATTATGAATACGCACGGTTCATAACATGGTCAATACAGAGGTTTGTAGCGTATGAGAACGAGAGAGAGAAATCAACAAAAAAAAAAACAACATTAAGAGCAATTTTTTTTGATTTGATTTTGTTGGATTTTGCCTTTGCAATTGTCATCTCTGCATGTACTCTATAATATGATTATAAATAAACGTATCAAGAGGAGTTTAATTATTGTATATGTACATGTTGCAAAAATATATATAAAAAAAGAAGATGATGTCAACTATTGACGAAACAAAAAAAAAAAAAAAGGAGAACAATCTTGCTCATAATTTTTGTTTGTGTAGAAGTTCAAAATCGCATTAGATGGGATTCAACAAGTAATAAGAGATACATATATACATACATACAAACAAAGGAATATGATTGTGTTGTGATGTCAGAATAGTAAATATTGCGCATAGTTGAAGTAAGAACAAACAACATTGACAAAATTATGGCGTGGTTTTTAAGAGCAAATACAATAGACATAGACATAGACAGACGAATTCAAATCCAGGATAATGCAATTTATTAAACCATACTGCATGAGAAAAAGTCAATCGCATAAACAAGATCGTCTATCTTTTTTTTTTTTGTTTTATTCTGCAGTGATTGACGACAAACTTCTTTCGCACTCCGCTCCGCTCCTCCCCAATCCTCTCCCACGAGCACGGGGCACGAGCACGGGAACCAACTCCCGGGGTAAAATCTCTCTTTTGTATTATTAAAAAGGAGAAACAAAAACGATTTTCAGTGAGCAAAATAAAAATTAACTAATACAGTAATATGATTTTAGAGCAATTATTGACGAAGGGTAATTGTAATTTCACGAAATAGAGAGGGTGAGGGTTGTCAGAGATAGGAGACGTGTCTGTGCTTGTACGTGTCTGTGTGTGTGGGAGGGTGTAGGAGGAGTATATAGGATTGCGTTTGTTTCAGTATGTTATTTAAGGGTTAATTCAAGTAAAACACCAAAGATATCTAAAAATTCTATTTCCGGAAACGTAAAAAATTTGTAACACCTGGAAAAAGGGAAAAATAACTACAGTTCGTGCATATTGATCAAAAGAAAAAGGAAATATACCCAGTGTCTGAAATGATAGGACCTGGAATGCGCAATTGATTAAAACAAAACAATTAACCCACAAAAACAATTTATGACAATCCTTCCGGTTGTAATTTCAATATTACCCATTTTACATTTAAAATCTATTGTTGATGGAAGGCTGGAGATACTCAACACAAAACCATCTAATCAACCGACTTATTTTGCGAGATAATAATAAATTTGGAAATAGGGAAAAAAAGAAAAAAGAACACCTTACTTGGAGATCTAGAAGACACAAAGCTGAATACAGCCACATTTCACAATTTTACATTTTTACACTTCACTTGTAATTTTGTTTTACATTAATTTTGCATACTGCTTCTCATTCCAAGGATGACGTAGCTCTCCCCTACGTATTCCATTGGATATGGTTTATTGAACTAGTTGGGAAAGGAGTTGGTTACTTTTTCTTTTAAAATTTATATGTGGTTGTCTTTGGTTATGAGATTAACTTTTAAAAAAAAAAAGATAATCGAAGGCAACGTTAAAGATACTTTTTACCTACGAGACAGACGACGGAAAGGGAATAAAGCAATGAATGAAAATCAATAAATGAAAATAAATAAAAAAAAAAAAAAATCTAGCAGGCAGAATTTCATCTGTGCATTAACTAAGATCGTCGGGTACCGGAAATAGAAAACTGATGCATGATACATTATTCTGTTGCCACCACACCCTATTTTCCACACACACGCACAATCTCCCTCATGTCGTCTCCCACCTTTCATGTTTATTCTTATCCGTATCCGTATCTTTATCCACAACCGCGCTTCCGGCATTGTGATACTGTTTCTAGATGTTCAATATTAATGTATTTCTTTTGTGAATATTATTTATCATGACTATGATTATGATTATTATATTACATTACTGGTATTGTGTTTTAGTATAATTGTTTGAAAGTTGGGGGAGAAAGATGCTCATAACCATTGCTGTATCTACAATGTAAAAAAGTTTGTTTCATCGGGTTATCTTTTATCCCTGTTTCAACCAATGAGACGACTTATAGATTACAATTTCAAATTTCATATTTCATATTTCATATTTGTAATTTTTATTTTTTTTTATTTTTTTAATTTTTTGGGTTTAAAATTTCGTTGGTTTTAAAATATCTCGGATATGTCGACCCTTAGCTTTTTGTTGTTACTCATTCTAACCGGAAATATCACTTCTAGAAACGTTTACACTTACAAATGAAACAATACTTACTATCAATCTAACAATAGAATGATAGAGGTGATAAATGCGTTCATCATTTTTTCTCAAATCACATGTGATATCAGATGATTAAACCACACATATCCCCTGTTTTTTGTTTGGTTTTGTCCTGATGCCATCGGAATATTAAAGAGATGGGGCTGCATGGTACATTTA
Organism: Candida tetrigidarum; assembly: GCA_030557055.1. Classification (NCBI taxonomy): domain Eukaryota; kingdom Fungi; phylum Ascomycota; class Pichiomycetes; order Serinales; family Debaryomycetaceae; genus Candida; species Candida tetrigidarum. Next base: position 28,153 of record JAKTVF010000035.1, read on the forward strand.
CGGAGAGACCATGAGACTCACCCTGGAATGCTACTAATAATAATACAAAAGTAACAAGAGTAAAAATACAACAACAAACAAACATAAAAAATAGATTTCTTGAAATGAAATTGCTCATAGCAAATCGAAAATCCAAGGAGTTGGAATCGGTTAATTATGCCCAAAAAAATATTACCAGACAGGCATAAATTGTAATCTCCTCTTACCTACACATACAAAAATTTAGTCGTTTTTGCAGCCCCCAAAAAAAAGGTAAGATATTTTTGCGTCTGTTAATTGATTTATTTCCTTCTGTTTGGGTTATGTTTTGCATAATCTTTGGTGGCTTGTAGGAATGCTTGTATTTATCACCACGTATTGCATGGTGACGGAGAAAACTAAAACTAAAATAAATGAAAAAAATTCTGGGCCAAGATCATGGGCCAATAACCATGAACAAAGAGGCGAGAAGGAGCCTTAAAATGCTTAATCACAAGTGAAGATGGAATTTTGATTATCCGTGGAAGAGAAAGAGTTTTTATCTATCTATCTATCTGTACAGATTAATTCCGGATGAGTGATTGGATCTAAAACCGCCAGTTCCTATTGGTCGATCTTTCTGATGTTTCGAGCCTTTTTTTTTTTATTTCGTTGTGTTTTATTATCTGTGAGATCTAATTTTGTGATATCTTACATCAATATACTACTGGAATTCTTAACATTTTTTCCTTATGTCATATATCTATTTGATAAACCAAATTGAGTAACCATGGGTATGTGGTTCTTCTCCTCATTCCCTAAAATAGCAGACATACCATTGGTTCAATTGAGTTCTCTCTCTCTCTCTCCCCCCTATTGTCGAGCAATTTTTTTTTTCCTGGACTTTACCACGTAAAACATAAACGCAGACCTTCTTCAATATCTCTAAGGCGGATGGAGTAATCTCTAATAATAATAATTTTACTCACCCAAAAAAAAAAAAAAGATTTTTTTTTGCTGTCATCGTTTCATGATGATGAAATTCTACATAATTCCAGGGTCGACATATTTCCAGCCGCGAATTACAAGTTCGTCATACAAAAAAAGAGAGAGAGACAGAACAATACGGTGGGAATACCCCAATTCCAACACAATTGGGTTCCATTGGTCCCCCTATATTCTCCAAAAAAAAATAATTAACTCACTTTCAGCCTCTTACTCCCCACTTCCAATATCCAATTCACTTATTGGAGATTGTCAGTAATTAAACTTTTATGGAATCATAAATCTCTCACCCGAGAAACTAACCAGACGTAGAAAATATTCGACATCAACGAAAGGAGTGAGAGAAAGAAAGTAAAACAGAACAAATATTATCTTGGAAATCTGATACAATAATGTTTCCTGTTACATCACCAATTTTTGTGATTCTCCTAACCCCCCCCAAAGAAAGGGTTGAATTCTTTTGCTAAATTTAATATGCATTGAATAAACTAAATTCTTTTGGGTGATTTGACACTAGGATTAGATTGAGACAACTAATGGGACTAGGAGAGGAGAATGTGTATTAGGCTAGGTTCCAAGAATGTAATGGAAAAACAGGAAAAACCGTTTAAACAATCTAGTCGCATGTGATAACGATAATCATAATCCAAAAGGATATATGCTTGATATTATTATATTTCATCTTTGGTTATTTTAGGAATATGTTGGTATTTTTCCGTTATGAGATTTACATATCGGATCAACACACATATACCTTTTGGATTAATAAAAGGTCATAACTTTTTTACTTCAGACACGTTTCAACTATGCGGAGATGTGTACTTTAAAAATTTGATTGTTCAAATATTGATTTGGAGATATAATAATCATAATTGTCTTGTATTACCTTGTTCTGTTTCGTTGCAGATGTATTGCGTTTTACAATATTCATAAACTAGCATGATATGCATGTCTTCTGATACAAATTAGAATTCTAAATCCGGTCTACATTCCCGTGTATCAACATGTTTTACACACATGCCAACAAGGCTAATAATAATAATATTATTATTATTATATGATACTGATACTGATAGTGATAATCTCCAACGCCATTATCCATATTGTTAACGGACTTAGACTATCTCAAACGTGCGAATTGCGTTTCAGTTCTCTTTGTCTCCGGATTTACCTTATTGGGAGATAAGGCAGAATTTAAAAAAAGGACAAAGAACAATGCAAAAAAAAGGAAAAAGGAATAAAAACAATTTAACATACTAAACATAGATTCTTACCTTTCATTTAACAAAGAACAAAAGAAAGATTAAGGTTATTGTTGATCGTGGGAAAAAAAGTTTATACGTTTTGTTAAAATTATCTCATAACCAAACGGTATCACAACTGTTGCTATGTTATTTTTAGCTCCTAATTGTTTGACTTCGTTACACCCATTGGGTGAATGAAATACAGACACCAATTAACTACTCTCTCTCTGTATCTATGTTGCTGTGGGAATGTGTGTGTAAGTGTCTCCTCACGGTCACATTACCCAATTAAACATTAATGTGGAGAAGACATAAAGATTTTCTAAACGCGGCGCTAACCCGTTGTACATAAATTATTTTTTATGTTTGTATTATTTTATATGTTTGTTATTATTTTATTTATTGTTTTGTTTGGTATTGTAGTGAACTCAACCTCGATTATTTATCTAACCTCCTCCCCCCAGATGGAAAAACCAAACAGGCAGAAATTCTAGAAAATTGGTTTATCCGCCTCTTGGAAGTGCATTTACGTCGTTATTATAATTCTCTTCTTTGTTGAGCTTCATTGTTCTCTCCTTCTTCTTTATTTTCCATTTTAGTATTTCCTATTGTTTTTAAAAATATTACAAATTTAAAACCATTACTTTATATAATAATAGAAACCAACAAATAAAAGAAAGTATACGTAAAAAGGATTTTCGGAGACTTGGTTAAGAACTCCTAAAGCGGAGAGAAAGCAAGAGAGAGAGAGTGAGGGAGGGAGCCACAGTTTTCCTGACGACGATCCGACCCGATCCTTAACCACTCAATTAACAAGCAGGGAAGACAAATTGATTTACATAACCACTGGTCCTCTCTCACCCCCCTTTTTTATTTTCCTTATGAGAATAATCTTGCTTTTTTTATCTGGAACGAATAGTATTTTCTTAGCATTAATAACAGATTCCCAACGATCCCCAAAGGGGCCACACAAATAATAATTTTATTTTTTTTATTCTGGCCTGTTTGTCTGGACTCCCAAAAATAAACTAACCTTACATTATAAAACTCAGGAAATTCTAAATCTCACGTGGCAAGACAACAATGTTACAACTTGATTTCAAAAAAAAAGAAAATAACCTTTTTTTCATCTTGAATGTAACTAAATCCTTTCTTTGTTTCACTTCGTCTGGGTATGTTCGGGTATAAGAGTTACTGACAAGAGTAAAAAAAAAAAGGAGAATGGGAATTTATTATTTTCTTAAATATTTTCTTGTGCATGAGTGAGAGATTTCTTTTTTTTTTTTTTTGCATTTCCCTACAATATCAAGAAAACACATGAAAGAGAGAGAATGTCACATCTGTTAAATTAAGTTTCTGGGTGATACCCTCGTGTGTGTCTGGGTGATACGATTCTTGGTGTGTTCCTAAAAATCCATTAAATTCTTGGAACAAAAACCAAAAAGTCAAAAAAGCTAAAAATTGACAAATATGAACCATCACAACAACAACCCAAAAGCAAAAACCACGCATTGTGAATGGATTTTAGTTCAACTAAAAGTTGTCATTTTTTTTTATATAGTATTGGTTAGGAATAGAGTGTAAGAGAATAGCAATAAGGGAGAATCAGCGCAATATTCGGAACCAAACCAAACCAACAATCAAAGCTTAATTGAAACAAGATTAAAAAGAAAAACTTCTCTTTGTTAAAGTCTCTTGTATAATATTTCATCTCACTATACCGAGGTAGGTAGTATAAATTTGGTGTGGTGAGAGGGGATAGTAATTCAACATAGAACATACCATTGACCCAACAAAAAGGAAATCGGGATCGAAATCGAATAGGCTGAAATTCATGCAGTTTGATGTTAGAAGTTTGAAGGTTGAAGTTGAATGGGGATATTCTATTATATTACCTATTCGGTTATTAACACATGCAATTTAAGCGCGTTAACAGAAAAATTGATAGATGGTCCTGTATATGAAATCAAGCGCAATGGATTTAGGCGATACAGAGAGAGGGAGAGATTACATAAATACCTGCATATCATCCACAAAATCTAATCTGTTTGAGTTTGTGATCCGGAATGTGAAAGTATATTTAATTCATTGCGCATAAACATATTTTGTTGTTTGTCGTTGTCGTTATACCCTCTCTATGTCTTTCTAATTTCACGACAATACACAAAAACCCAAAGTAATCACAAAAGCAAAGAACGATTTTCTTTTTTTTTTTTTATTTTTTTTATTTTTTGATGTTCTGTTTTGTGTCTCATATATTATTATATTAGTTATAATAAATATTTTATATTTTTGCGTGTTCTACTTAGTTAAAATTTCTTAATGGAACTTTGTCTCTTGTCTGTTTTTTTTGGTATTGTGGATTTTTAAGGTTTTCTATTTTACTTCAATTTCTGTCTCTTTTCATTTCTCTTTCTTTCTTTTTTATTTAATTTATTTTTTTGCATATAAATATAACCTCATAAAGATCCCTTGATTTCTGGTTTTTTTTTTATTCCCTTATAATTTTTCTTTTTTTTTACTTCTATTATTCTTCTTTATCTTATGACTACCAACTTACCCTCATCAATCATGTCTACTGTTTCACCAATCCCAGCTGCTTCTGCTGCTACCACTACCACTAATACTAATACTTCTTCACCATCTACTGGTGCTTCAATTAGATTACCTTCTATAAGTGAATTAACTTCTCGTAGCAATGCTTCTCCAAGATTATCTGCTTCTGATTCAGTTAAAGTTTTACCAAGTATTTCTGCTACTCCTTCATCTACAAACATTACTTCTCCATACAAATACCAACCTATAAAATCAACCAACCTGTCAAACTATGTATTACACAACGCTGCTTCAACCACTTCTACTTCTTCATCCACCCCAAATACTACTAGTTTACCAAAAATTGGTTCTCCAGCATTACCAGTCCCAACTCCACAACAACAGCAACAACTATTACCTCCTGCATCTTCTATCAATTCAGTTGCTAGATCAACTAATACCCCACCACAACAATTCATTTCTGCATCCACTTCTCCAAACAGTCACTACCAATACTATCAATACCCACAACAACAACAACAACAACCACAACAACCTCCTCAACAATCACAGCAATCTCCAATAATTCATTCACAACAATACCAACAATCAGCATACTACCAACAACCTGTATATTACCAAGGTCCACCACCTCCAGTCATGGCTATCCACCATCAACCACCACCACAAGTTGTTGGTGCAACAGCACATCCATCTGCATACCCACAACACCCAGCTCCAGAAGTTGTCAACAAACCAATCAACAAATGTCATAGATGTGGTACTACAGAAACTCCAGAATGGAGAAGAGGTCCAAAAGGTGTTAGAACTCTTTGTAACGCTTGTGGTTTATTCCATGCTAAATTGGTTAAGAGAAAAGGAGCTGCTTTGGCTGCTGAAGAAGTGTTGAACAATAAAGTCACCAAGGGTAAAAATGGTAGAAGAATAAGTCTCAAGAAACATTTATTAAATGAAAGCTTAAAGAATAATTCTAATATGGTTCATGCTGCTGTGGCCGCTGGTTCTCATTACTACGCTCCACCACCACCACTTCCACTACAACACCAACAACAACATCAACTCCAACACCCACAACAACAACATCCTATTGCTATGCAAGTTGTTGGTAAACCACCACAAGGCATTTCATTACCACCTCCAATTCATTACAATAACGGTATGATGATTCCTCCTCAACCACAAGTTATTCCTGTTTATCAAAATGGTCAAATTCCATTAATACGTCATTAGACAACCAACCCAAAAACACCAACATCAACACTAAAATTCTAGAGGAAGACTGGTTAATAATAAAAAAAAAATAATTTTAAAAATAATAATATTAATAATAATTAAAAAAAAAAAACGGCCAATATCTTGGAGGATATTTGTCAACGTTTGATTCTTCCCTGTTTAGTAACTTTTAATTCTCTCTGTTTATTATAGTTTTACATTTATTATACAATTCGTTTTATTTACAATATTAAAGTAGAATAAAAAAAAATCGAACAACTTACTTCTTGGGGGGTCCTTGAAATTATGTCGTTTCCTTTTTCTTTTTTTTTTTTGCTGCATCGATCTAGATTTGGATCTCAAGGATGACAAATTTTTTTTTAAATTATTTTTAGCAGTACAAGAAAAAAAAAAAATAAAAAAAAGGGTGGTAGTAGACGTGGTAGTAGAGGTGGCAGTAGAGGTGGTGGAGGTGGTATGTCAAGAGATAGAATCGATTCGTTTCTTGATAGCCCAGAACGTAAGTCTAATTACTAATCTTGGGAAGGCTCTGGGCCCCCTCATTGCTGACAAAAAGAAAGATACTTAGAAATAAGTAAGTGTGTCGATCTACATACATGCAATGCATTGAACTGAAACGAAATGAAATAGATATGTGGGTTGGAAGAGGGAGATATCATAATAAAACATTCTTTTTAACTTGTTTTTTTAATGTCAATCTTTGCCCATCAACATCTAAAAGGATAAATTCAAAACTTGCCAATTTTTTTTTATATATTTTTGGTTTTTGGTTTTTCCTGCTTTCGTTTTTGTGTCTTGGGATTTATGTCTTTGTGGTGTGTTTTAGTAAAGGGAAAACTTGTAAATCTTTCACGGCTAAGTTGAGCATTTTTGTTTTTTTGTCAAGATTTTTTCCCGGATAATAAACATGTATTGTTGGTAAAAATAGAACAAGACGAAGAGTATGATAGCTGGAGTAAGAAAGAGAGGGGGACAAAGGGACAAACGAAAAGTTTATGCGGGTATCAAAGATGAAATTCCGGCAAATCTTTGTTAACGAAAAAGCATAAATCTAACAATAAAAAAAGGTCCAATAAATGTACTTAAAGCTTATTCAATGAGAGAGGGTTACCAAATAGCCAAGACATTATAATAGCAAGAACTATTTATATTTGCATGTGCTTTTAGTTTTCTTTTTACGTTTACTTTTAGTTTTGCTCTTTGATTGTTGCTTGAAGGAGAACAATACTTTGGAGGAGCAGCGACGGAGAATAGAGGCGGAAGGCGGGACGTGGGAGGCGGGGTTTTATGTGGAGGTTTTAGTTGTGACGGAGTTTGTAACAAAATGATAATGGAAGGAATGTGAAACTCCCTTTTTTTTACAAAATATCTAACCACAGTGTAAATCTTATAAATTTTGCGTTTGTTTCAAGTCGTGAAACCACGCTTTTGTACCATTTTGAAAATTTTTTTTATCTTCAACTTCGTGTGTGTGTGTGTGTTTGTCCACTTGTGTCGAAATAAAAATAAACTGGACGTTACTATTAACCCTGTATTGTAGTACAAAAATTGGGCTTATTTTTGTTGGGATTGTATAATATTCACAGAGATCAATCTTTTTTTGAGATACTCGACAACTGTTGAGAGAAGATGAAGAAAGTCAGGGGGGTGTGCGGGCATCTAACATAATTGTGGGATGATTGAGATTTAAAATTGATAATAATAATAAACCAGAAAAACGTACAACAGACATCCAACCTGGACTTAGAATATATGATTATTATATATCAATGTACAATATAAGATATACATATATATTGTCTCTCTTAACTATTTCAATTTATTTCTCGGGAGGGAGGGACTAAAGAGGAGAAATTAATAGGTGCATGATAAATTATATGCCAATACTTTTACTTAACTCTCTCTCCCTCTCTTGAAGTTGTTAATTAAAGAGTTGAGAGTATCCACCCATTACTTGAATAACAAGGTTTGAAGCAATTTTATTAAAATACTGCAAAACGTACGAGGTATTTTTTTAAAATAACATTCCTTTTCTTTTTCTTTTCCTTTTTTTTAATTATTTTAGTTTATAAATATTTCTAACCAACACATAAAATCTCATTGAGATTGTCGCTACGATCCAATAGAAGGAAATAAAAGATATCAAATAAATTGACGACGTTAGCAAAATATCCGACAATCCTTTAAAGCTAAACCACAAAAACCCAATCTCTTTAAATAAATAAATAACACCAAGAAAAAGATATGCATTGCTTTTCTTTGTAAAACAAATGTATCATAACTGTGGGTGTGTGGTACATGCTGTATTACTTTGTTACGTTTTTTTTTTACTAATATGTATGTATTATTTTGGTTAAATTCTGTACTTAGATGGTTTGGAGCTCCGACGATCTAACTTACACATGAAACTAATTTATAATCTAACGCAGTGTTTTTCTTTCAACAACACGTTTTATATAATGTGATGTTCAACTACTTAAACTTTTTTAGAATGTCTGCGCAGGTGTATTTTTATTGATCGATCTACTTTTTTTCTTATACATGTTATATCCATCTATATAAAAATGTCTTTCGTTAATTGATAAAAAAAAAAAAGTTCGTAAATCATCAACTCCACTATTCCTTATATTCTCTATATTCCTTATTTTTTTGGTTTTTCTTCTTTTTGATTTTTGTTGGGGATTAAGTGAATCCGCTGAAATATTTAATCCCATACACTGATACGCCGTTTTCCACAAACCCTCCACCCCCAAACGCTCTCTTAATCCAAATACAATGATGTATACACAAAATTCTAGAAGCCAATGTCTTCGTGCCACACACTCACACCCTTCTAAAAAATATTATTATTTAGTATTCTACTACAAATTTTGTTTTGTGATAGAATATGGTTATGGGTGACGAAATGTAAGAGGCAGAAGAGAAATAACACGCACGCCTCATTCATCATTAGTCTCTGCTTGTACTTCTGCTTGCACGTCTGCTTTTACTTCCACTGCTGCTTGTATTTCTTCTTTTGTCACTATCTCTACTTGTTCGCTTTAGACTATACACTACAAAACACATCATGGGCCACTACTTGTTGAGGCGGATTAGGTAACCATTAAATCAGACAAAAAAAATTAAATATTTTATATTATTTTTTGTCTCTTAGGGTTTGTAATTTTTTTAAATCCGCCTTAGGTCGTTTTTCTAATCAATAAAGTTCATCTCGCCTAAACATTCCATACACTTCTGCAATGAGTTCGTGAGTGAGTGACCCATCTAGATAATATATATATTACAAAAAAGAAATTATAAAATAATTGACTATTGTCGACGGGAAAACATTTAACCAATGGGTTAATTTTGTGGTCTTATTATTTTCTGTAAAATAATGGATGAGGAGAGTTTGTGATGTTATTTCAAGATTTGGTAATTTCTTGTGCATGCACGCACGACTATAGTTTAGTCGATTGGTATATTGTGTTGCTGTGACTTTATTTTAGTTATCTATATGTCATTCTTTCTTTGTATAGCTAACTATTTCTACTTGAATCCCTATATCTAAAGAGTCTTACCGAGGCACTACCACTACCTCTAAGAATCACATTATTTATTTATTTCCGATTATCACGGATATACCCCAAATCCAATATTGAAATTCATGACCTTAATCAAGAGGAATACACCAATGAGTAGCTGATGAAGAATAAATAGGGGTTTAGTATATTCCTACACAATTACTATACTATCTACAAGAGGAGAAGAGGATCTATACTTTCACTCCATTAGATTCTAAAATCTCAATAACAGCATCTTCAACATTATTAAACACCCCAACTGTTGGTTTTGCAATCATGGTATCATAATCTTCATCTTTATAAACTCCTGTTCTTAACAAAACACTTTCCCATCCATTATCATTAGCACCTTTAATATCTGATTCTGGATTATCTCCCACCATATAAATCTTCTTAAACGGAGTTTCATTTGGTACAGAACCTAATTGAGGTAATATTTGTTCATGATTAGATAAATGTTCATCGGTTATCAACTTTCTATTCCAATCGATCAATACATGATGTGCGAAATCATATTGGATCTTGAATGGTTTACCCAATATAAATGATTCCAATTTTTGATGTTTCTTTAAATTGTTAGTAACTTTATATAACTTTTCCGTGATGATTCTAAACTCCCCTTGACCGAATCGAGGTAATTTATAATCATTCGAGTAAACATAGTCATTGTTACTGAAAATTATAGGCACCGATGGGGTTTCCAAGTTTCTAATATTATGAATATTTCTCTTGGTTCCAAGCAATCCATTTTCGGAATTCAACAAATCTTGTACAATTTGGATATCAGTATTCATATCCCTTGGGTCATTCAATACCAAAATAGCATCAATTGGTTTGCTTGTGTCTATAGGTTGAGCATATTTGGCAAAATCCTCTTTCGTGTATCTATGATGTGGTGAAATTGATGGATCATCATTAACTATATCAATTGGTAAGATTATATTCTGGAATCCATAATCTTTAGCAACCGTACGAGCATTATCTCCATCACCACCAATCACCAATACTCTATTGTATCCATGATCTAATGCAAGGGCTTTAATTGGAGTATGACTCTGGACCACCTGGAGGGGAGAAATAGGTGGGTGGACTCCGGTAATATGGGTAACTTCATCAGCTTTGGTTTTCTCCAAGACCCCTCCTCCATTGGTCATCAATATATATGGAATCTTATGATGGTTCAATATATCTAATGCCGGTTTGGCTTGAAGTATTGGCTTCTTGCCTCGGATTAATACTCCGTCAATATCAAAAACAAAGGCAAAATCTTTATTTAATCTAGGGATAGTAGTATGTAAGTTATGGAATGGAACTCTTCTAATTCCACGAAGGGAACGTATAGATTGTCTTGCAGCTATCATTTGATAAGTTGATTGTTGTTGTATTAGGTGAAAAAGATGAATAATAAAAGAAAGAAAAGAAAAAGAAAAACGGGGGAGTCATAAATTTAGGAAGACTCACTTTATATACACGCCAGGTGGGAAAAACAAAACAAAAAAAATTGAATCAAGATATCGGAACTAATAGTCCGGGGAAAAAATTTATTCCTTCTATCCGAAGACCTGGAGTTTTGAATGACATATAGTATGATTTTATTTTTCTCCTATAAACCTTAAATATATATCCATCAACAGGTAAAGGAACATATATCTATGTACAGTTTAATAAATAACTAAATGATTTGTATTCTGTAGAATGACCTTTCTGTTCTATATCGACCCACCTTTCAAACACCAATCCCTACCTCGATTAACTTGTAAATTACACAATTTCACTTCTAACCACCAATTTACACATCCGGCCAATACTATCCCCAAAGAATCACTTATACTCACACACCCCATACTAAACTCTCTTTTGGATCGTGGGACTTCTTCACTAACTGATTTATACGTGTTTACATAACTGGCACCACCCAATAATCCTTCATAGAATATGAGCACCAATAATAACCAAATCTTACTGAATGGGGAATCATATATAGATTGACATAAAGTGATTAATACGTTAATGAACTGTAGAATTGATAACACGTACAAGTGTTTAATTCTTATACCAAATGATATTGAAGACCGGGAGATGAATACTCCTAATTGATATAAAAACCCATACACGACATAAATGTCTCTATAACTCGAGAACAACCAATGGGGTAATTCATCCAATGGGAATAATAATGTAGGTGAAATCCCTTGATTTATCACATATTCAGATATGTAAACCGTAGTCAATGGTATCATATAAGGAATTACAAGTGGTTTTATTTTGTGTATCGTATGTCTAAAAAACTCCATATGTGTTTTACTTTCAATTTCGAATGATTCTTCTTCTCCTACATCCACATCCACATCCTCCCCTACTTCTTCACTCATCATTTCATACTCATGGCTAGGTGAAGGTAGTAATTTATAATAAGTAACAATAAACCCAATTGGTAACACCGAACACAAGAGCAATACAATCCATACGGGTATACCCAATAAATTTGTCATGATCATAAAGAAAAAACTGCCAAACAATCCCGCACCCCCAGTACCACTTGAAAACCCACCTATTGAATCAATTTCATTGAAATAATGTGTCAATTGTAAAAAACTAACTTCACCCAATCCAGAACTTAAAGAAGCTAACGAAATCCCTAAAATCTTCCAAAATATAACATCACTAGAACTCAAAGCAAGTAATAACATTCCCAATGAGGAAAACCCTATGAGATAATATATCCTCGATAAATATGGGATTTTATGAATGAAAAATGGTGCAAATAGTTTAATGGTGAATGATGGCACAACATCTGATAATAATACTATAGCCTTGGGAGTCGAGGGTCCTACTAGATCTATTGCTGCTGATAGGATAATGACATATAGAATGTTGTTTAATAATCCAAATATGAAAAATGAAGCGAACGTTCGTTGAGATTCTGATATGCTGAACATATTACTACTCTATTGAGATTATTACACTACTGTGGGTAAATTAGTATTACCTCGAGAGAGCCAAAAACTAAATGACAAACAATTTTTGAAATCCGCGGAGATAACAACACACGAGCATCATAAACAAATACTTTTTAATTATTCAAAATACTTCCTTTTTAGGAAGTCTACGTAGTAGCTTCTCGAATTTTCCTGCCAATTTATAATAAACAAAACACAATCCGGAGTTTTATTTCTTTTTATCGGATGAATACAAGTTTAACACGTAGCGTATTTTAAAAAACCTACAATATCCAGATTATGCCTAGTATTTGTGTGAGTCATTAATCAATTAGTTCATGAAACTACATAACCCTCTCCCTACCCCCTACCCCCTCCTTTTGTTTTCCCCATGTGGCAATAAAAGGACATTTTAACTCTTGACTCACGTGGCTTGGGTTGTTACATCTGCATTGTTACTCACTACAAAGAAAAAAAAAAGTTTTTTATTTTATTTCTCTATTTTCTTCCCCTGCTAATTTTTCGTTTCTCGCCGTCGTCCCTTTACCGGAATACATCAAGATTATGACTAACTCTTCGTTTCTTTTTTCAATTTTTTTTTTTTTTTTTCAGTTGTGAAAAATTTATATAATCTTACACTTGCCCAAATTTTCCTTCCCAATTAACCGTTCTTTCTTCTTTCTCCAGTTACTAAAGGGAAAATAGATATTGCTCACTACGAACAAACAAACAATCTCCCATATCTATATCTACATACATATTATTTATTCATAACTATATCTACTATGACAAAAACTCCTGTTCCTACTGAATACGATGACACCAGAATCTTGGGATACGATCCATTGGTTCCACCAGCATTATTACAACACGAAATTAAGGCATCTGCCGAGTCATTAGAAGTTGTCATTAGAGGACGTGTGGACTCTTCAAACATCTTAAAAGGTACTGATGACAGATGTCTTGTAATTGTTGGTCCATGTTCTATCCATGACCCAGAAGCTGCTTTGGACTATGGTAAACGTTTGAAAAAATTATCTGATGAATTAAAAGATGACTTGGTTATTGTCATGAGAGCTTACTTGGAAAAACCAAGAACTACTGTTGGTTGGAAAGGTTTGATTAACGATCCAGATGTGGATAACTCTTTTGATATCAATCGTGGTTTGAAAATTGCTCGTCAATTATACTCAGATTTAACCAGTGTTACTGGTTTACCTATTGGTTCCGAAATGTTGGATACCATCTCCCCACAATACTTTTCCGATTTCTTAAGTTTCGGTGCCATTGGTGCTAGAACCACTGAATCTCAATTGCATAGAGAATTGGCTTCTGGTTTGAGTTTCCCTATTGGTTTCAAAAACGGTACCGATGGTGGTTTAACCGTTGCCTTGGATGCTTGTCAAGCTTCTTCCAAAGGTCATCATTTCATGGGTGTCACCAAAAATGGTATGGCTGCCATTACCACCACTAAAGGTAACGACAACTGTTTCATTATCTTGAGAGGTGGTAAAGGTTGTACCAACTATGATTCTGAATCTGTTCAAGCTGCTAAAGCATCCATTGCTAAATCCACTGATCCAAATATCAAATTGATGGTTGATTGTTCTCATGGTAACTCAAGTAAGGATTACAGAAATCAACCTAAAGTTTTGGATTCTGTTGCTGAACAAATTTCTAATGGTGAAGATTCCGTTATTGGGGTTATGATTGAATCTAATATTCACGAAGGTAGTCAATCCATGCCACCTGCTGGAAGTAATAAGGAATGTTTGAAATACGGTGTTTCCATCACTGATGGTTGTGTATCTTGGGAAACCACTGTTGATATGTTGACTAAATTAAGTAGAGCTGTTCAAACAAGAAGAAGTTTGAAGAAACAAAAGGTTTAAAGCAAAAATGAAATACAATAAACAATAATGAAATACAATATAAAATAAAATAAAATCGTGTAATTAGTTTGATTTTTTTTCCCTTTCTATTATTACTAGTAGTACTTTTATATCTATGTAAGATAAATTGACAGTAATGATCTATAATTATTCTATCCATGGCATATGTCGAAGCAAGTCTCTTATTTCTTCATTTTCCTTGTTCATTTTAGAATCATCTCGAATGGCAGTTAAAAATTCAGTCAAATCAGGATTGCTTTGCACATAACCATGATACCTATTATACGGGTTTCTTCCCATCTTCTTCTTCATCAATCCACTTTTCACCCCATACCAATCATCTTCAAAAAGTCTAACGGCATGTTTATATTCATTCTCGTCGATATCTGCAAAATATTTTTCCTTCTCTTTTGCATCACTGATATCTTTCGGATCAGGGGAATTCCCTATATACACCACTTTCTCTTTAGGAAACAACAATGCAGTTTCCAAATGAAGATCTAAAAATCGTCTTCTCTTAAACTCAAACCCAACAATTGTTATCTTCTCAGGGTACTTCCCAATCACTTCATAGAATCGGCATATCAGGAATACCACATTCTCAAATGAATCCCTCGCAAAAGTCTCTGTTGATACTCTGTCCATGATGAACTCTTCATTGTTGTTGTCACATAATTCTTTGGCTAACATGTAATAGCTTAATGATTCCGGTATCGGACCTGCTTCTCTTTTCGTCTCTCCTCCAGAAATTATCAAATGGGCATTTGGATCTCGAGATAATTCGTCAAGACTGAGAACGATATGTTGTTTCATGGAAAGATGGTCATATCCTTCGATTTGGAAATTAACGAGATGCCATTCTTCACGAGAATCTCCTAGAGTGGTTCCACCTTGTTTCCAGATACCATGACAAGGAAGAATAATTAAATGGTTCACGGTGGTGTGGTCGTTTGTCATTTGTCAAAGTCAAACTATACAACGTGTTGATGTGTGTTGCTTCTTTCGGTATTTTTTTTTCATTTTGTTTTGGTATAAAATCGCGTCGAAATTTACCACCAGAAATATAAAACAATATATATATATTTAACTCTCTATGGGATTTTACTCCTTCTACATATTTGGTAAGATTTGTAAATGTAAATAATGATAGGTTTGCACCAAAGCTTTCCAATGACAGAAAGCTGAAATCACAACCATTACATGGAAGATTTGATGCGAATGTCCAAATATATCAAACATACCACCTTGTGGATCGTCTTCTAATTCATGATCCTCTTGGTGTTTATGGGTAAATCTTTCTGGAACTCTAGCAGCATATAACACTGCTCCAAATATATATCCAATACCTTCAGCAAGTACCCAATAAAACCCACATCTTTCATTTGTAGTCTCTACTCCAAACATGTATATCCCCGTGGTTATTGGTAATGCCCCAGATAATCCAAAAAGTATAAACATAAACGATCTAAATGGACGATAATCAACAGTAGCAAATTTCGGATCCAAAGTTAATACAGTACAGATGGTTCCGAAAAATAATGTTAATCCAACAAAGACATTTCGAAGAAGGGGATAATCGTAATAAGCAAACAATACCACTGAATTCAACGAACATGTAATAAGTATAATGATCCCGAAATAGTCCAACTGGTTTCCAAATTTACACACTTTATGAGAATGTGATTTCAAACAATGGAAAGTCGATGACATAAACATACAAAATGTTGCTGCAATTGCAAACTGAAGGAAATTCAATTTCTCCCAAATCCCCAAATAATTCGAATAGGGTGGTAAGATATAATTGATATAGAACAAGACTGCCCAGAAGGAAATACTTGAAGGTAATAAATGTGAATAAATGTTGACAGATTCATTGTGTAAATAAGTCAATGAGTTCAAACATTCCTTGTAAGAATTGGTTTCCTTAACATATCCTGACTTGATAAAATGGTTATCTTGTTGCCAGTCATCTAACTCATGGTAGTAATGTAATCTTCTCTGTAAGGGAGTTTCGGAATTAGTTGTCTTGGATGGTTCCGTAGTCTGTTGGCGTGCTCTTTGTCTAATCGATGTATTGGATTTCAGCATAGCTTAGTAATATACAAGTTCAATCGTGTTAACTGAAAGGAAAAAGACCAAAAAAGAGAAGCTTGCTACATTTACAAAACGTTCTTTTTTTTTTCAAATATTTAATTATTTGTTTATCTATTTGTTTACACCATATAGATGGCGTGTTGGATTTTTTTTTTTTTTGTATTTTTTACTTTGTTGGGTAAAGTTGGTTTATTCGGTTCCACTGGAAAAATAGGACTGCTTATAATATATTATTATAGTTGTTTTCCTGAATGCCGAGGAACATGGATCGTTACACAAAGCACTTCAGATGACTCACGCGACTGTTCTACACGTGACAAATATGTAGATTTATAAATAATTCTTACATTTATATGCTCTATTTAAAAGATGGTTTAATCCCTTCACAGATCTCAGAATATTGGTGTAACTTTCTATCAATATTAACCATCCCTGGTTCTAAGTACAGTCTTTTCTTCTTCTTCTTGTATCTATCAATCTTCTTATCAAACACTTCACCAGTGTAGAATATCTTCCATTGTGAATCTGGTGCACTCATACAGCCACAACATCTTTCAAAGTACCATTTATTTACCGGGTTGTTCTTTCTTGATCTCCAGATCAACTCTACTGGGTGTGATTGTAAAATGATCTTGAAAATAACATCGGCAAGACCCGGAAGACCTTGATTTCTTTTGGCAATGGCAAATTTATCTAAATATGCAATTTTCTCACCTTCACTGTATTCCCAGGTGATAATTGCCGCACCATCATAATCTCCAATGATTACCACAGTTGCTATATTCTCACTAATACGTGCAAAATATGGCTCTACTTCCAATTTTTTCCCAAAGGAATCATTCAATAATTCAATCAACCTGTCTCTGTCAACCAATCCGTCTTCAAACAAATTATGCAAGGTGAATTTTTTCTCATAATTATCGGCGTCGAATATTTCAACATCAACTCCTTTTTTTATGATTGTGGTTGATAATTGAGGGGTTCTGTTATTAGTACTCGGAAGTGAAGATGAAATAATAGCTCTGTCGGTAAGAACATTATATATAATTGGGTTCAACTGATCATCATTGACAGACATAACCTCAGGAGTTGTGATTATCCCTGTGGTTTCATCATTTCCTGACCTTTCGTAAATAAACGACAAGATGTCGTTCATGCTGTTCAAGTTATTCACATGTACATCACGGTTGCTTGGTTGTATATGACCGATATATAACTCCGAAATGATATCTGAATATTCTTGTGACAAGTTGATGAAAACATGACTCGTTTGGTGTCTTTCTATCGAGGGAATACCACCACTCGGGTCGATCATCACGATCTTTTCAATCGATAGTAAATCAGTAGTTCTTCTCTCGATCAAAGCTGAACTCAACCCAAATAATAACGTGTCGGAGCTAAGGAATTCCTGCTTACATGAATCGGCATTATAAACAATCGGTTGTATAATTGGTATGATGCCCTGGTATAAAGGAATAAGGATCAGTTCTAAGCTATCTAACGCGGGCACTCCATCGTATGACGTGAATAAAGAACGAAGAAGTGTAACTTTCAAGTCATCATCTTCTTCAGGTCTTCCTAAATATGATAGCATTTTATTACCTTGGTCTATCATGTAAAGTTCATTATTCTTGAATGAATCAGAAGGCAAATGGTCATAGTCCAACATGATAATTGGCGATATTCCCAAAGTAATCAATCGTTTGAATGTTTCTGCTATACCTTTCCATTGTTTAATTGTGATGGTGGGGAACTTGATCTTGAAAATAGCCAATCGAAGCGGGACTTTCTGCAATTTTACTTCTTCGTTATCATATATATTGACAAATGGGTTCAGTCGGTTAAGGTATCGATTAATAAATAGTTCTCTTTGGGAATTCTTCTTGGTAAGTGAATTTTCATCCATTTTTATACTTTTATTTGCATCGAGATCACTGAAATCAAATTGGTTTTGGTATTTGGTCAAGTAATTCCGGGCTTCTCTCTTGGTCGTGGTGGACTTCAAGATAGAAAGAATGAGGTTTCTCTTGGCATCAGTAACGATTTTGTGGGTATCTAGGTTTGAGATGAACTGTCTATTTAACGATTTTAGTTTACTCATGCCTTGGATATGGAACAAGAAACAATTGAAAAAGTGGGGTGGTGAATTCGGTCTTTATAAAATTTTTCTCTCTATTATACACTCTTATGTTTGACTCACAATTGAAAAACAATTTTTTTTTTGTCTTTTCTTGTTCTGGACCGGTTATAAGATCGGATGCCAAAACAAGATATATTAAGCGCGGTGTTAACGGTTCAGCCACATTTTTTTTTTTTTGTTTTAATGATACATTCGATTATCGAATAAAGAGGAGAACAAAGAACAATGGAACTGATTTAAAATTAAAGCCGTTATTTTTCCTTCCTTTCTATATTTTTCTACCTTTTTCTGCTTTCCTTCTTCGTTTTCCTCCAACACAGTTCATTACTTGACTTCCCTCTTAACACCCTCTTAATCATGTTTTCAATTACAAGATCAATCCCAAGAGTTAGATTAACTTCTACTTCCAGTGTTCTCAGAAATTCATTGAGATCATACGTTTCTGTGGGTGACAGAATCCCATCCACCACAGTCTACGAAGGATCCCCAGGCAATGAAGTCGATTTGGCTGAAGAAACTGCATCTGGTAAATCAATTGTCATTGGTGTCCCAGGAGCCTTTTCACCAGGTTGCTCTAAAACCCACGTGCCAGGGTTCCTCAAGAACCTCCGTGCTTTCAACGATAAGGGATACCAGAAGTTCTTTGTTGTTGCCATCAACGATGCGTTTGTCACCAAAGCATGGGGAGACGAATTGTTGGAGTCAATTGCTAGCGATCAAATCAGATTCATTGCTGATCCAGCTGGGGCTTTCAGCAAAGATCTCGACGTGTTGTTTGACGCATCCAAATTCTTTGGAAACGAGAGATCCAAGAGATACGCCTTAATTGTTGAAGATGGAGAGGTTAAGAAAACTTTTGTCGAGCCAGACAACACCTCTGTTGAGGTCTCAGCTGCAGCCAAGGTCTTGGAAGAGGCTTGATCTTTTAAGGTATCATGTATGTAGGTTTTTTTGTTTTGATTGTATATTTGTACTAGGTATGGCTGAAAAATGAAAAATTACTATGACTACAGAAAAATAATTCTGATAATCACCACTTCCCTGTTTGTTTCAATTTTCTACACAGTATTATCTACCTTCATCCTCTCCCCTCTATGTTGAAGGTTGGCTTTAGAGTTCCGTGTTTAGTGAGACTACCGTATCTCAGGTACAACTCCACCACACCACAGTTCTCCGAGAAGGAAATTGAGCAGTCGAAGAAATGGCTCGAATCGTTCACCCACACAGAAATCCCAGCCCATGTTTTTGACGTATCGTACAGCAGGTCGTCCGGACCAGGTGGACAGAAGGTCAACAAGACATCTTCCAAGGCAACCGTTTCTCTCGAACCAGGGCTCTGGTTGAGCACACAAGTATGTTACTGGATCCCCAAACCCGTGCAGGTACAGTTGCGAGACAAGGGAATTCGCTACGTAACAAAAGGCGGGGGTTTGTTAATCCAGTCAGATACCAGCCGAAACAGAGATATGAACGCCGAGTTGTGTTTCAAGAGGCTTCTAGAGGAGATCAAGTCCAAGGTGTATTTTGCCAGTGAAGCGAGCGAAGAGGACAAGGAGAAATGGACACAGTTGGAGGAGGACTTCAAGGAACGCAAGAAGTTCAACAAGAAGAAACAGTCAGACAAGAAGAAAAACCGTTCGAAAAAGTTTGATTTGTAAAGTGATAGGTCCGGTTTGTGATTGTTATTATTATTACCTTGTATATAGTGGGTGTACATTAATAGATTATATGTATAAATGTAAATGATTAAATATTGAGACTAAGAATGTTATTCTGAGTGAAAACTCATTACCACCAAAAGAAAAACCAAACAAAGAACAAAAAAAAAAAAAAATATTGAAAAACGAATCCTACTTCTTGACCAACAATCAATACTAAACAACATCGACGAAGATAATGTCCACGAATCCAAAGGTTTCAAAAGCAATACAGTCAATAACTAAGATTATCAAATCTGTTACTGTGACCAATTGCAAAAATACAGATAAGGACTTTGTTTCGGAACTAGTGGACGAGTCGACATTGACTGATGGTGATGAACAAATCCAACAAGTCTTGAAGAAACTAAGAGTAGACTATAAACTTGATGTCAAGGACGATTTATCAGAAACTCAAAAATCCGATGTTGAAGAATACAATAAAACTATAGATACAAACCTCGAGGAATTCATTCTTTTGTCGGCATTTCGTATTGCTATACAATCACAGATTGAAATATTTATAGAGAAGGAGAACTCATCAAAACAAGAATTTTTTAACGCATTAGCTGTGATCTTGGACTTTGAATTATCCTATGCTACTAATGTCAACACCAATGCCAAAAAGCTATTCTACGAGAGTTTGGATCAAGTTACAAAGCTGTTGACTTCCATGTCAACTGCAATAATAGAAGAGTTCTGGGGATACTTTGAGACCAGACTTTTTATCATCTTGGAAAAATTATTTGCAAACACCACAACGGAGAGAATAAGTCTATTATACACGTGTAATTATTTGACTGATAAATTTGATATCAAGAATGAAGATGGCAAGAGAGATTCATACAAGAAAGATAGTTTTAATGATACCTTCCAAGCTAGGGTTCGTTTCTTTGTGGCAAATATCTTAGCCTTTGAGGATAATACCGGTTTAAATAAATACTTTTCCACATCAAATAGAACATCGCCAAGTCTCCAACTCAGTGATCGTTATCTAGCTGATGTGACCGAAATTCGAAAGCTTTTACGAGACCCATTGTACTACTTACGGGTGGAAAACCACAAACAATTGAGGGTTTTGGCAGATAAATGCGTGATGGTAACCAAAGAGATTATTAATGATGAAGAAAGCTTCAGAGCAGAGTATCCAATGGACGACCAATTCCTGATTGTACCACCAAAGTCAGAGGATGAACAAAAATATTTGAAAGAAAAATATGCGAAATCGTCATATGTTCCTGAAACTTACTTTGCGTCCTTGTTCAAGAGCAAAGACAGGAAACTGCAATCTGAAGATAAAGAATTGTTTAATGCTATATTGGGACAACCAACAACAAGAATGCAATACTTGGTCATGATATATGTGGTTGCTCATCTTATGGTGGAGCTGCTGCAAAAGAACAAACAGCAATTTATGGCGGGATTGCATGCACCTTCCAATGTGAAACACTTTGTTCAGGATTCAACACCTGACAATATTGAAAAAACGTTCTTGCGAATCAAAAAGGATATTCCTACCTTGGTTAAAAAATTTAATGGTCAATTCGCATTTTTGTTGCAACATTTAGTGTCATCAGAAAAGCACTGGTGGGGCTGGCTCTTATACGGTAAAGATCCTAAAACTGGCAAATTAATATTGGCCGATAAAGATACTCTGAAAGCAGAACTTGAAAAGACGGCAGAAGACTTCAAGAAAATATATCGCTACAAGGAGTCAAGATATTTCAACACGTATGTCACTCCACAAGTAACAAGGAAAATGAAGACTCAACGTGGATTATCCCAGTTGTCTCATGCTGAAAATTTTTCTGTCGACGATGCCAAGAGGGGTGTTGAAGACATTGAATACGAGGTATCAAATACTGATGATTCTGGGGTTAAACATGAGTTATTAGAAAAGAAATCTTTACTCTCATGGCGATTATTAAGAAACAAAAGAGCAAGTAATTGGTTTGAGTCTGCACAAAAATTCAGGGATGAAATGTTGTCTCACCAAGAAGAAATCAAGCTCGATGAAGATGAGACAGACGAAGATGCTATTGAAGAAGAAGATGATGGCATACAACCCCAGAAACGACAATTAGCTGAAGGTGAACAAGCAGAAGCCAACGGACATAAAAAGACGAAAATAGATGTAGACAATGGAGAGTCAGTTACGCAAGAACTAGACGAGCGTGATGTTAACGCTGAATTAAAAACACAAGAAGAGGCTGCTGAATAAGTTAAAACCGACGTGGAAGAACCTCCTGAGGTGGTGAACGTGGCACAACAAGGCGAAGTAATGGAAACAACAACAACAAGACCATAAAGTACATTATGCATGTAGAAGATATAGAAACACGTAATTGTAGCAACACCCTGTATTTTTAAACAATACACACGAAAAAAAACGCTACCAACTGATCTAGACGCGTTGTTAAATAAATAAACAAAAGTAATGAATTAAAAAAAAAAAATTCTTAGCCAGAAGAGACACGACAAGACAAGACTAATAAGGCGTATTGGAGATTATTTTCATCAACATATTTTGAAGCAAATCTTATATTACTTTATTTATCTTTTTTTGCAATATTCAGGATGGCATTGACAAGAAGAAGACTGTTGAGAGAAACCAAAACTCCCCAGTTAACGAAGAAGAAAACGACGCGGAGGAAGTCAAGTAGGAAGAAGAAAGATGATTCTACTAAATCACAGCTAGTTTCTCAAACAGAAGAAGACGAAGTGGACACCACCGTTGATTCGATAAAGGAGGAGTCTGTTTCGTTGAACTCTTCTCCGATCAAGAGAATAAAAAGAGAAACTAATAACGCAACGCCCACGAAAGATCTCCTAACGTCGTCACCAGCAAAGAGGAAGAAAAGCGTAGCATTTTCAGATGATTTAATATCAGATATACCAAGTACTCCTGATGGCAGTCAAAATTTAGGCAGATCAATTCTCAAAGCATGTAACCTAAATTTGTACACTGGTTTAGTGGACCCAAATAACACCTCATTGTGGGAGAAAGATAAATCGGCCGAGAAGCAGCCATATGGACCTAGTAATCCTAATTTTTGGCTACAAGGAACAATAGTGCAACTCCCACCAAACTCACCCGACCTACAATACTTGGTTGAAGGCTGTATCATGGTATTAGCAGACGAGTCATTTGATAAGAGGTTTGAAGTATACGCAACCTTGAACAGTATTTACAAGTCAAATACAGCTGCTAATGTTGCCAGTTTGTTTTGCTGTGAGTTTATCGATAGTTCTGCACCCAGTCCGAGAAGACGTGGGAAAGGTAGTCCTAGCCCATCTTCTAGAAAAGGTACTAGTCCATCCAAGAAACAACCTGAAAGACAGTATGTTGTCCTATTGACGAAGCAGATTGTCAAGGATATTGAAGACACTGAGAATGCATTATTTGACGGTGACCTAAACAAAGAAAATTTGACGATATCCAAGAGTGATCCATTTCGTATCAGGGTTATTAACCAAACGTTAAAATTATTGAGTTATTTCATGTTGGATCTGACATTGAACAAGTTAATACCACTAGAAACCATAGATTGGGCTTACCGTCGTGCCTGCGCAGTCTTGATTAACCCTAAAGTATCAAAGGCAATGTTGTCATCGTATTTGGCAATAATAAAGGACTGTAAATTGGGAGCCAAGAAAAGAAATCTCTTGTTCGATAGTGGGGATTTACCAGAGAAAATGTTATTCGGTTTGATCAACATGAAGAGATTCCCAAGTTCGTCATTGGTTTCTGAGCAATTCATATGCTTTAAGAATTTTGTTAACTTATTCCCTAATATTATGGCCAAGAATGTGCACCATTGGTTTGGGATGCTATTGTTAAATGTATGTGAAATTGGATCTCCGTTCTACTTGAAATGCTTTACGATTGGGGTACATTGTTTACTAGAAGTCACCAAAGCGTTCTTGGACAATAGAAATGTCATGGTTTATGTGAGACGGTTTTTGTCATCACCAGTACCATTGGAAACTAAATCAATGACGAGTAGCGAGCTTATTGATTTAGATTCAGAAGTGATGAGCTCACAAGTGACAGGCACTGGTCCAGGGCTAGCAACAGGATCAGTAATGGGAACAGGGTCAGGATCAATATCAGGAACAAAGGTGGTGGATGTGGTATTGGCAAAACTTCAAGAATTAATTCATGAATCCCAATTCAAAGCAGCCATGGATATTTGGGTAGCATTGACAGTTTTGGTTGGTAATGCTGGCTCATCTTTTGACAAGTGGGAACATTTGAATAAGTGGTTGCAAATCACAAAGCATTGTTTCAACTCCCAGGATCCGGATGCAAGAGTGTTGGCGTTGAGTTGTTGGAAAGCTGTTTGTTTCAACTTATGCAGAAATGATGCCGAAGAAGTTCGAAAAGTATTGGATCCCATCATGGGCTCACCAAATTCCAAGGATAAACAGTCTTTGATCAATGCAGCTATGAAACCAAAAGTCAAACTTTTCACCTATTTGTTTCATAGTTTCAATGCTGCTGAAATGGATGATGAAATAATTGATACCATGCATAACTTGTTTACGGCGATTTTGTACTCGGCTGTTAACCCAATTGTGATCAAGCAGCGCACGAAATATTTGCACGTCTTATGGGACAAAGTATTCCAGTTTGTTTTTGTCAATTTTTACTTCAAGAAAGGGTCATCGAATGCTCGTATGAACCAGTTAGGGTTGAAAGTCTTGATGAGACTTTTAAAACCAGCCACACCAATCAACGAAAAGAACTTTAACGAAGTCAGATGTTTATCCAACGAACCGGTGTCGGTTACAGAAATAAATTCCTTGCCATCTAGATGGATCCATAACAAGTTTGATAGAATCATGCAAAACATGATATTGGTCTTCCAGCTGGATCATTTGCATGTAGAAGATAAAGTTGGGTTCTTTGCTGCATTCTTGGCAAGCATCAAATCTGTCACCCGTGGTGAATCATCAGTTTCTGCAACGACCTACGATATTATTGACAACATACCCATTATGTTAAACCAACTATTCAAAAAAAATACACTCACGCATGACTTGACAATAAAATTGATTGTGAACTTGCATGATACGTTTACTTCTTCGTTATTGATTAGAAGAGCCAACGAAAACGACGAAAATGATACCAACTCCAACCTTTACCTCCCAATACTCACAAGCAGTTCGAAAACGTTATCCAGGGATGAATCTTTAGAAGTTTTCCATTTGATCATCCAATCACTTTCAACCAAAAAGATCCTCATTTTCATAGCCGATTACCTCAAACTAGGTTTTTTGTCCGATGAAGTCAAGAATATATTCATTGACATAATGAACAAGCGACCAGCAGATACTTCCAAACAAGAATTGATTTTGTACGGAGAAATATGTCAATACTTAGATTCAGGTTTTGATGTGTTTGTCAAAAGGATAATCCAGTCAGTTGTTGTTATTTCAGATGCTGAGGAGATGCGTAATTGTTTTGAGTACTTGAGTATCGAATCGTGGAACATTTCAATCATCGTGTTCTTCTTGGTGTTAGTGAAGAACGCGCCAAATAAATACGTTCATCAATACACCATTGAGTTGCTTAGGAAGATTCTCAATGTCAAGTTTATTCCAATGTTGGAATTTTTAACCCTTCAAGATTTTGATGTGGAACTTTTCCCATTGTTGGACCAAGTGTTTTTAACCGCATTGGAATTTGTGGGGGAACCATTGTTTAAAGTGTGTCTGATTTTAAAAGACTATTTAGTGAAGAAAACTAACGAATCCGAGAATTATCCGTTGATCGATAAATTATTAGTGGGATGTTATGCAGATTTGGGAATTGATGTTGGACATCTTATTGCTGATGATGATGACTGTTCCAGATTCCCAGAGTTTAAAGCGTGTTTGGATGAACGGGGCTTGTGTGTGGCTAGTGGGAAAATTATCAATAAAATGGTAGTGGAAATTCCTGAGGATACTCAACATAAGGTTGGCAGTGTTGATGAAAGTTCAGAAGAAGATGGTCAAAAACCAAATGATAGTCAATCCCTTGTTGAACAGGCAAAATCATTGGACTTGATCAATGCTTCAGATTCGCTTAAGTTCCTTGACACTCAGATTGTGGTGCAAGCAAATGTTGCAAACGAAGATGAACTGTTAGATGATAAGGAAGTGTCGCCAGAGAAGCTGCAAGACGATAAAGCAAAATTACAAGAACAACAGCAAGAACAACAAGAAGAAGACCAGGATGAGAACTCTGTCGCGGAGTCAGAAGCATCTTTGAAAGAAGTTAACAATGAGATAGAGGAGGAAAGGGAAGAATTAGTTGGAGAAGTCACTACTGTAGCAGATGAAGCATCCGAACATGTCATGGAAGAGAAAGCAGAGGAAGAATCTCCTACTTTTGAGGAAGAAATTGAGATTGTTTCAGAAGTCAAGCACACAGATGCATCGCTTATCCAACGTGCATTTGAATTGACTCAAATAAATAGACCACTTTTGCCACCTATTGAAAACTCTCCTGATCATAAATCAAGTACAAGTGTTTTGCCAGATGAGCTTACAGTCCTGCATCAGCTCCTGCGAACGAATCCCGATCCAAATGATATTGACGAAGTTTCTGGAGCAAAGGAAGATGACACATATGTTATGAAACGTAAGGCTGACGATGAAGTTGAGGATATGGCGTCACCTAAGAGAATCAGAAGAGATGAGCAAGAAATTGTCCCTCCTATGATTGGAGATGTTGAAGGGACCAAGCCCGCAGATAATCCAGACAACAATGAGATTGATGAGGATAAGAAGGTCAGCAATTGTGTTGAATCGACGGAGCCAATAGTAGAGACCACGGCGATAGGTTCCAGAGTTGACACTGAGTCACAACAAGACAGAGAAGATGGCGATAAATCCACAATAGAAATAGAGGAAGAAGTTGTGGGTGTGAGTGTGGGTATGAGTGTGAGTGTGAAGGAAACGGATCCTGATCAAATTGAATCTCCTTCCAACGAAGAAGGAAATACTGGTAAAGAAATAGAGACGGGAGCTGTAGATGTTGAGCTTGGTGTAGCTACTCCACAACAGGATGAGGTAACCGAGAAGGATACTCTACCTCTACAAGATATCGCAGCTACAGATGACATTAGAACACAAGATGAGGCTGTCAAGAGAATTCCAATTACAAGCATAATTGAACCTTCCCAAGAATCCCTGCAAGAATCTCTCGACGACAAGTGTGTTTTCTTTTCTCCATTGCAATTAACTGATATGCTTGAGAACTTGTCGAACAAAGAATTGGAAGGGTTGACAAAAGAAGAGAGGTATAACATGGAGACGCAATTGCTTAACTTAATGGTTCGTCTCAGGGGTATACAATGATATAGGTGTATCTACAAAAAATTCGAATGATATTTATTTGGGGGGTTAATATTTGTGTCCCATATTCTATGTGTGTTTTTGTTTTTATTATTATTTGATCTATTATCGTTCGCGAAAATTCTTTTGACATTAACCGCGATATTAAAATAATTGCTTCTCTCCCTTTTCTTCTCTCTCTCTCTCTCCACAAAAGCTAAACCCAACTTGACCTTTTGCTTTTCATTATTATTATTTTTTTTTTAATAACCTATACCTGTTCTCTATTTCGGACATATCAAAGAAACCCCTCACCCCTCACTGACACTCCCATATCCACAAAGATGTCAGTGATTCCATATAATAATGGCAACAAAGATATATTATACCACAATCCGAATGATGGAGTGCTCGTGGTTCATGATCCCAAAGAGAATACAATTAGTTTGGTATCCACATTGACTCATGAATCACAACCGGAAAATAGCAAAAGAACCAGGACGTCATCTCAGACTTTCACAAATGACAAATTTGCCCATGGGTCTGGAATCACCAAGTGTCCAAATTGTGGGTTTACCTGGAGTGAATATTCAAACAGTAGAAGAAGTTCGCAATCTCATGGTAGTTTGTTCAATATTTCATTACCAAAGGAGTATCTTTCCAATGGGTTCATGCACACAGATTATTTTAAACTACTAGGGAAAATACCAGTCACTGAGGAACGCTCAAGTAAACAATCGATAAAGGCTTCTCCATTACACGAGGGGATATTCAACCAGGGGTATTTCAAACGATTTTTCAGGAAAATAGAACCATTCACACTTGGTTCAGGTGCCCATGCTCAAGTCTACAAAGTGAACCACGTGTTGAATGACATAAATTTAGGAACGTATGCAATAAAGAGAATCAATGTAGGAGACCAGTTTGAGTTCCTTGATCAGGTTTTGAATGAAGTTTTGATATTGTATGAGTTGTCGACTACGGCAGCCAATGAAAACAACTTGATCCGATATAACCATGTCTGGCTAGAAATGGGAGAGTTGGAAGATGCTGATGCCTATTTCCTTCCTGATTCGTTGCCGAATAATAATAAAAACAACAACAACAACAACAAGCCAGGACCAACTACGGTGCCATATGTGTTTATTTTGCAACAGTATTGTGATGGTGGTCACTTGGAAGATTTGATTAATAAAAATTTTACAGTGGAAGAAAATCTAACTTGGAAACAGAAAGTTGAACTAGAACGGAAAAAGAGAAGAGCCTGGAAGACTGGTAAACATGATAAAACCGGCCAAAAATGGTTGACAGGGTTCGAAATATGGAAGTTTTTCCACGACGTTGCCAATGGTGTCAATTATTTGCATAAGAATGGGATCTTGCACAGAGATATGAAACCATCCAACTGTTTATTGGATGTGAAATACCTGAGTTGTGAAAACCCAAGTCAAAAGTTTGCAACTTTAGAAGAGTTTGAATCAAAAGTATTTGATCTACCCAAGGTATTGGTATCTGATTTTGGGGAAGGTAAGTTTATTGAGAAACGACATACCACAGCACTAGAGAAATTAACCGATAGACAAGGAAATACAGGTACTTTAGAATTCACGGCACCAGAATTGTGGTTATACTCGAATGATCCGGCATTAGGCAATGACAGTAAGAAATTTTTCAACGATTTCACGTATCAAAGTGACATCTACTCATTAGGTTTGATTTTGTGCTACTTGTGTATTGGGAAATTACCATTTTCAGGAATTATCCGTGACGAAAATGATCCCCAGGAGGCTAGAAATAAAATTTTGGACTGGTATTACAATTTAACATATGATTGTTTTAGTGAATGGTTTGAACAACAGGTTATACAAAGAGAAGGTGAAATAGATGAGTGTATGAAGGATTTCGAAAAGTTGATCTACATTATGATCAAAGGAGATGACGGGAACAATGCGAAATCTGTTGAAACTAGAATAGGGTCGAAAGAAGTGTTGGTACACTTGAATGAAATCAAATGGAAGAGGTTCATAGAATCTGACATAACCAGGACCTATAGTGGAGAAACTAGTATTAAATCCGAGATAATTGCTTCGAAGAATGAAACGTTGGCTTTATATAATCCTAACATCAACGAAATGGCCATATTAGATGATCATGATGATGAAGACGAAGAAAAGAAACAGAATGATACACTTCTTGAAGAAGACGAAGATGAAGATCTTGAGTATGAAAGGCTATACGATTCAGATCATATTGACTTGACAGAAGACGAGTTTGAGCACGAGTCAACACAAGCATTTATTGAAAACATTGCATCACCACTGAATGAATACCTACAGTTCCACAAATTTGCTACAGTTCCATTTTATTGCTTTGAGTTGTTGTTATTAGAGTATCTTTCTTATTTCTCACCAAGTTTCAACAAATCCATGTTGAAAATCGGAATCTTTGTTGCCATTGGCATAGACCTTGGTATTGTTAATCGAACTAAACTTAGAACTATCATATTTGTCTTGACATCAATGGCTCTCTCTATTTTCCTAGCCTATGAGCTTGGACGTCCTGAAACTTGAATACACGGTGACAGTATATCGTACTATTGGATTGTGTAGGTGCAATGTAGGAACAGCCACTACTACGTTTTTTTTTTTTTTCTTTTTTTTTTTTTCATTTGGTCGATTATATTCCTCGCCGATCTTCTCGCGACGACTGAGTGAGCCAAAGTAAGTCAAAAAAAAAAAAAAAAAATGCCATCTTAAACAGATACACACACACACACAACTCAAATAGCTTGGAACTATTTAATCCAATACCAGTCATGGGGAGTAAACGTAAAAGAGATATCAATATCCCAATAAAGCCAAAGAAAAAGAAGAGACTGTTACCTTCTCCGGATATTGCGTTAGATGCGAACAATAATTTTGAAGCATTGAAAAATCATGTCGATGAAGACTCAGATATAGAAGTCATCTACGAGTATAAGAGACCAGAAAAAGATATAATACTTCTCAATAGCGATGGCGAAGAAGAAGAAGAAGAAGAAGATGATGATGATGAAAAGGACGAAACGTTGACACCTGAACGTGAATCGAAAAAACGTAAACTAGATGAAGTGGAAGACACCAATGAGACAAACGAACTAGCCAAGAATGAAGATTTCATAGGATTTGGTTTCCTGTCCAGTGATGAAGAAGAATCAGAAGTTGAAGAGAATGAGGAAGAAAGTAATGCCACTACTGCAAATTCACAATACCCATGGATTAAAGATCACGATCACTCAACACAAAGGGAAATAGCAGATTGGCTCACCTTGGAGATACAAGATTTTGTTAACTATATTTCTCCTTCCAGTGAAGAAATCATTACAAGAAACAAAGTTATAGCTACTTTAAAGAAAAGAATATCGGCTTTCTGGCCAGGTACCTCTGTTCATGTTTTTGGGTCATGTGCAACTGATTTATATTTGCCTGGTTCTGATATCGATATGGTGATTGTATCTGATACTGGAACATATGAAAATGCATCCAGATTGTACCAGCTTTCGACTTTCTTGAGAACTAACAAGTTGGCGACCGACGTTGAAGTTATTGCTCACGCTAAGGTTCCGATTATAAAGTTTGTTGACCCTGTGTCTCGTCTTCATATTGATGTTTCCTTTGAAAGAACAAATGGTATCGATGCGGCTAAGAGGATACGGAGATGGTTGGTGTCAACACCTGGACTTCGTGAATTGGTTTTGGTGGTGAAACAGTTCCTAAGGACGCGTAGGCTTAATAATGTCCACGTTGGTGGTCTTGGTGGATATGCTACCATCATTATGTGTTATCATTTCTTAAGATTGCATCCTAAAATATCAACCAGTGCCATGAATGCCGTGGATAATTTAGGGGTCTTATTGATTGAATTCTTTGAATTATATGGCCGTAATTTTTCATACGATGATTTAGTGATAGCATTGGATCCACAAACAGAAGAACCCAAATATGTGAAAAAGCTGAAATCACCCCTTCGGAACTCAGCTAGAAGTCTGTTTGCAATCATAATACAGGACCCTGCTGATGCGTCTAATAATATTACCAGATCGTCATACAATCTTAGAGATGTCAAGAAAGCATTTGGAGGGGCATACCACTTGCTTCTGGAAAAATGTTATCAATTGAATGCTGCATCCTATAAGGAAAGATTGGGATCCCTGATTTTGGGAGATATCATCAAATATCATGGTAAGGAGAGAGATTTCAGTGATGATCGTCATAAGGTTGTGAACCATGCATTAGTGAAGCATGATGAAGAGAATGAAGAAGGTGAAGATCAAGATGAAAGTGACGGACTAAATGGAAATGACAAGTATTACTTTTCGGATATGACAGATGAAAGTGCTGAGGAATATGAGCCTCGCTTAGTGAAACCTACCCCTATCACCAAAAAGCCAAAGGATACCAAAAAATTGATCGAAAACATGTTAAGTCTCAACAACAGTAGTGATGAAGATAAACCTACAAAGGAACTGGATAGTGCCGATGCTCAATCTAGACTGCAATCAAAATCAAAACAAAAGTCAAATCTTGATAAAGATATAAAGAGAGATTACTGGAGACAGAAAGGTTTAGACTTGTGATTTACTAACACAAAATTGTATTTCTATTATGTATATTTAACTCCTTCTTCTTCTTCTTATTGTAGTTGTTGTTCTAATTAGCAGCAATTTGAAATAGACGATGCCCTTGTATTAAGCATGTTTCCTATTTGATCTTGCGGAGTATTTCTCATCAGTTCATAATACTCTGTGAAAAATTCTTCATCTATATCTTTGACAATCTGGTTGAATAGCTCCACCACACCGGTACCTTCTTTAGAGCTAGTTTCGTGGTATTGTTTGATATCTGGTTGTTCCCTTATGAAGTCATCTAGTTGATCTTGAACCTCCTGTGTTTTGTTTGGTGCCAAATCCAATTTTGTTCCAACCAACCGAACTTCTATTCTATCGTTGCCGCCTCCAGAATTATTTAACTCTAATTGCTGAATCCAATATTTTGCCGTGTTAAATGAACTTTCAAAATTACTCAAATCAATACAAACCAAAGCTGCTTTGGCATTTCTATAGTACATTGGTGTAAGCGACCGATATCGCTCCTGGCCCGCTGTGTCCCATATCTCTAGTTTGACCTTATGTTCTTGGTTGTCAAATGGCGAAAACACTTTCGTTATAAACGCAGCTCCAATGGTGTTGGATGTGTGTAAATCAAACTTGTTGGTTGTAAATCTGTGAACCAATGAGGTTTTTCCTACCGATGAATCTCCCAAGACAACTATTTTAAATGGAGGCGCCGGTGCTGATGTCACCGCAAGTGATGAACGACGTGAATTTGATTGTTCATTACCTGACATTATGAAGCGTGGAGGGGTTGATGTGTTGTCTATGTATATGGTGTTTCGTATTTGATGTTTGCTATTTCGTAATGTATATTTTTCTTGGTAAAACTGTGGACGTGCTTCATCTTACATTTTCTGATATTTTTGAATGTTTTTCTTTCTTTATCGTGCGTGATCTGTGAATTCACACAAAATGGCAGCACCTAAACTCATCAATACACTCTGTCCACAACATCAGCAATTCAAACGATTACAGATATCGGAGTTAATAAAAAAAAAAAAAGAAAACAACCAAGCCATTACTTCATCACATGCATATATGTAAACGATTTCATGACCTCACTTTAGAATCATTTGTCTTTGAGGTAATGATCCGCCTCGGGGTTTGAAATTTCCTTTTTTAGGGGGAAAGTCGCACAATGTTTTTAAAAGCAAAAAAAAAGAGAAACCAAAAAAAAAAAAAAAATTGTTAGAAACGCAAAACCATCTAAAAGGTATATAATCAAACCCCGCTACACATCAAATATTAAACCAACCAGTATAGTGATTTCAATTATTATTATATTTTTTTATTTTATTCTACAGTTACTTTCCTAAGAAAATTATTGGAATTATTTCTTTTCCTGTCATTTGTTTTTCCCAACTTAACTTTTATTAATTAAGAGTTCGTTTACAAAATAACGAAACCCTAGAAGAATTACTAATCCCTTCTTTTTTTTTTTTGTTTTTGAAAGAGTTGGTTGTTGTTTCCATCCAACCCCAAATGAAAGTATAGCAAGTGATAGACTACCTTCTACTTTTTTTAAGAAAATAAGATAATTAAATATCATAACACCCAGATTTAATTCATTGTCTCACGAGCTACCACATTATTAATGAATATGGAGAAATCAGTGAAGGATAAAACATCGAAGGTTCGCAAGCATGTAAGCAGTGCTTGTTTAGAGTGTCGACGAAGGCATTTCAAATGTGATGGTAAACAACCTGTTTGTGAAAAGTGCTTAAAATCAAACAAACCTTGTCAATATGTCGCAAGCCATAGAGGTGGGTCTAGAAAGAAAGGAGTATCCACCAAGAAGAAACCAATAACAGTCAATGATGTCAACCGAGGTCCGGAAATTCCTATGTTTGTTGCTGATATTGAAGATTTCGGCAAACTAAAAAAGGAACATCCAGTCACGCCCCCCGTACAATCGTCAGAGATAAAAACTAATGAGGATATGTTTCTGCATATGGGGGACTTGCCTTGTGCTCACGATTCAAACCGTTGTAAAGGGCTGAATTGTCCCGGAAAGAGTGCTGCAGAATATATGAAACAACGGCCTGACAAACGTGCAGCGATGAATGATAGTGAAGCACAGATGATGGAGACCCTTAGAAAGAAGATCAAACTAGAAAGCACAATGAGCAACATCAACTGTCTCTTTAGTGGTAACAATCCTCCAATTGATATAAGGTCATTCAAAGAATTAGAAACGGCTACGACCATCCATGATCCGAACAATTTTGTCGACCTTACATCGCTTGATAAAAGTGAAATACTAAAGAATTACTATGAGAAATTCCACCACGCACACCCATTTCTTCCACCACGGGAGGAATTGATGATATACATGTCGAATGCGTCGATAGAACAGGAATTGTTACCAATACTTAGTATAATCAGTGAAGGGGAAACGACGTCGATTTATTCCAAAGCGGTCGATTTGATATCCGATAGATTGGCACAGTGCATTGACGTGGTAAAGAAAAACGGAATCATTGATATCGTTTCCTTGCAGGTTTTAACATTAACATCTTTGATTGCTCATGTGTCATCGTTGCATATTTTGAGTAAGAATCTCAGACATTTTTGCATTTTCTTAGTCCAGGATCTCCAGATCCATATTATTGATTCTGGTGGCGCTTCAAATACAAATGAGATGGATATGACGCCAACCTCGGACACAAGTTCGTCGCTTAAGGTATTCACATCC
Organism: Candida tetrigidarum; assembly: GCA_030557055.1. Lineage (NCBI taxonomy): Eukaryota > Fungi > Ascomycota > Pichiomycetes > Serinales > Debaryomycetaceae > Candida > Candida tetrigidarum. The sequence continues at coordinate 63,146 of JAKTVF010000035.1, forward strand.
CCAAGACTATCACATATATCAAGAGAGAGTATTGTTCAAAGTGCCAGAAGGTTGTTTTGGGAATTAAACTTTGTTGACATCATAACTGGGTCAGCTGATGGGAAGACCGTGTCGTCGTTTGATAGCATCGAATCATTTGTTGAATACCCTACGGTTCCTCTGAGGAGTGAGTTTGATTATAGAGGTCGTTCGGAAGCAGGACAATTGGTTACCACTGCAGTCAAAATGAACATCGAAATCCAACACAAACGACCATATGAGGCCATACTAACGAGACTAAAGGCATCTTTATCGAGTTGGGAAATGAGACTAGACGACCCGTCTCTTTTTGATGCACCACCTTTGATTGATAAAAGTGGAAGAATAAACGAAGGTGTTCATCAAGCTATTTTGCTATTCAACTATTCAAAAGTGTTCGCCCATAGACCATTTTCTTATCTTTGGAAGATAAACTCCCCTCAACATCCAAAATGTAATGGTGATGCCATTGATTCTGAAGACATAACTACCCAATTTCAAGCCAATTCTAGAACCACCATTGAGACAAGGAAAACCATCGAAGGTGCCAACTCCATCATACAAGTTTTAATAGACACAGGAGCATCAAAAGTCCTCGAAAGAACCAATTTCTTTGCTTGTGCATTGGCACTTTCATCTTTAGTCCATTTGAGTGCCTATATTTGGATAGAAACTACGTTGGCAATTGATAAGAGCCAATCGTTTGGTTTGAATGAAGAAGACTTGGATCTTTACACTGAATATATCAAATTGGCATTAAGTGCACTTTACCCAATATCAAAACATTGGCAGTTATCTGGGAAATTAGCCAAACACATTAGAGATTCATTGACTACAATACGACCAAAACTATATTCCAAATTAAAAGACTTTTTGCCCCAATTGGAAGTAGGTGTTGAAAAATTGAATATTTCTGTTAGTGAATCGAACGGTCCTGATTCTGTAAGAAACCTGGTAATGCCGTTAGAAGTATCTACTTCAGCAACAACGGCAACGACAAATTTAGGAAGTACAGTGAACCAGGTCGACGGTGGGGCACCATTACCACGTCCCCAAAATGGTGCGCTAGATATTAATGATAGTGGAGTACCAACAGACAATTCACTTTTTAACGATCAATATGATTTTGGAAATCTTTCCTGGGAACCAGCCTCTCCAGTCTCACCTTCTGGGTGTGATTGGATTGACAAAGGTTTAGGAGATTTTAATTTCGATGCATATCTATAGAGAGTATTTATTATTTATTGTTTTATACTATTTGTTTTATCCAAATAACTGTGTCTACTTCCATTCGTGATCATATTTTTTTTTTTTTGCCATCATATGTAGTCTCCATTTTGTGTAACATAACGAAGAGGTAGGGTAAAAAAAAAAAAGAAATGCGCTTAACTAAGAAGCAAAGATACATATTTTTTTTTTTTTTTGGTGGAAAGTTTGTAGCTTACAAATCATGATGTTCTTGTCTCCACTTTAATTCTTATTCAATCTTTTATTCATACCTTTTTTTTTATTTGTTGAATTTCAATTCACATTGCATACCATTATATTCACTTAAATATGGCTAACAAGCGACGTCCGAAGAAAGTACGGGCTCCATACAAGAGATATGTTTACAAGTCTAACAATTTCGAAGCAAATTCCGATGAAGAAGAAGAAGATGCAAATGCGATCAACAAATGGAGTGAACTGGAGTCTACACTAATGGCAACTAATAACGCACGTTTTAAAGGAGCAGTCAATATTCGATCCATCTATGTTTTAAGTGACCAAGTTAATTATAAGGGCAAAATGTGGCCCTGGAGTAAGTTTGAAAAAACTGACGTACTCCAATGTGCTCTACAAGGACATAATCCTGCCTACACACAAATTCTAGATACCCAACAGAGTAGAGACGATCATATGGTTTTCCCAGTAGAAATATTCGTGAGGATTTTTGAAATTTTGAATGACTGGGGTAAACTCAAGCCCAAATTTATGAGAGTTTGTAAATTATTCTACTTGATTATCCTTCCGATGATATATAAAAATCCGCATTTGAAGGCGACGAATTTTTTCAATTTTGTTGACAGCATAACCAGTAACAAGTCACTAGGGAGTTATGTACGCTCATTAGATCTTACATATATCATCCAATCGAGCAAAAATGCATTTGTTGCTAAACTATTAAAAAGGACGGGAAAGAATTTACAGGAGTTTGTTGCACCACAAACCAGTTTTGGCATTGGACCCATGTATGCCTTGAAAAACTGTGAAAATCTACAAGTATTGGACTTGCGACTCGTGTCAGAAACATTAAACTTGGAAGAATTATTCAAGTCGATTCGAAACTTGAAACTGTTGACACTGTTATCGTTTCCCCGATCTTCTGTGGAAATCCATGACCATGGACAAATCGAATGGCCTCCAAAATTGACTTTCTTAAGGCTTTCTGGTGGTATTAATGATGAATTCTTATACCATTTGGAATTGCCTGAACTGATCACATGTTTGGAGTTTGCTCACTGTCCTGCAATCAGCGATCTTGGATTTCGTCAAGTGTTGTTTCGAATAGGAAGGAACTTGAAGACTTTGAAAGTGCAATACCCAATGCCAGGGTTGAAAAGGGACTCATTGGATCAAATATTCATATATTGTCCAAACTTGATTGTGCTTGAAATAACCGTTGACTATGTGTCGTCAATGTTCTTTGATGAACAATATTTGGGATACACAGACACACCCAGACCTTTACGTACATTATATATTAGTAGTAGTGGGATGTTGGGGACTCTGAGTAGATTGGACCCCATTGATTTGGCAGTGGCTTTGAACGACGGTCGATTACCAAATTTAAGAAACATGCAATGTACCGCTAAGTTGGGATGGAATCCGGATTCCGATGCCGTTGGGTATATTGCAGAGGAATTAGACGAACGTCATGGAGGGTTATACATAGGATATTAATAGAATAGCACATACCCACATACTCACACATAAATAATTCCAAATACAAACATTTCCGAACAAACGCGTAAGATATACAACGCGAATCTCTAATGAGCCACGCACCAAAATAATTTTCGCCCCGAAGGTGAAAAAAAGAAAAAAAAAAAAAGAAACAAAGAACGATATCTTAGACAAATTAAAAAAAAAAAAAAATAATAGTAATAATAGAAACAGAAAATCCGAGTGATAAAACAGAAGATACTATTACCAATAACTGCCAGTGTCACCACCAACCATGAGTCTTCGAATTGTACTTCCAATACAATCTATAGATACTGAAAGTAGTGACTTATACAAGGATTTATGTGAAATCCAACAAAAAGATGTTCGAAGCATTGTTTTTTTCGACGAGCACATAACTGGATACGTCATATTCAACGGATCATTAGATCATCATAAAGACTTTGTTCGTTTAGACGTGGCGATTTTGCCGCTGGATATCCTTGAAGAAAGTGATCCCCTTAGTTATGCAAGTTCCGAAAGCAGCCGTGAGTTGATTATCGGAGAGGAAAGTGTGGTACACTCCACTGATTCTGTACATATCTGGAAGTTTGAACTCCCTGTGAATTATCCTCAGAAAAGATTAAACAACCCTCAACTATATATCAGTGGTGCATTAATTGATACGAAAGATGACACCCAACTCACGGAAACTGAAAAACAAGAAATCAAAGCAGAACAAGAGGAAGACGAACAGGAAAAGGAAGAAACACAAACCTTAGAGGAAACCTTGCCAAACTATTTCCCATGCATGAAAAGGAACTTACTCTCGGAGTTGAATCATCAACTGGACTTTATTGAGGTTCGTTCTCCATCCACTGAGGATTCTGTTCTGACAGTGCAGGAGAAATCAATAGCCGAAAAAACTGTAGTTCTGGCCGCCATCAGTATCCCTGTGACAATTTCCCTAGTCATCAAGCTCAAATCCACCAAACCAGCAGGAAGAAACAATATGCTTCTAGCGACACTCAACATTGAATGTTCTGAAGAGTTGTTGAAGGAGAAAAATGTTGAGAACTTTTACTTTGATATATTAGATTTAAAGGTGAGCTTCAAGTCAGGGTCCGTCAAAGCAATCAGCCAATTGATTCCAACGAAAATTGATCTTTCTGATTCTTTAAATCTTGGATACAAATTTACTAACTACGAAGTGGACTCCAAGGATAGTAACTCGTCGAAACCTATACACATAAGTTTGACATTACAGGTACAAGAAATGGTAGATGGGGAACTACTGAACATTAGTAACATTATACAGACTGAATGGTCACCCTATCTCGATTTCGGATTAATTGCTCCACCAATCAATAACGCATTAAAAACCTCACACAACAACAGCAACAGCAACGTGTCTCATGTTCATACGCAAGGATCAGCGATCCCTATTAATGCTACACGCCAGAAAGCAATCATGAATAACATCTATAAGCTTAAGAGTGCAAGCATGTCTAGTTCCAACAGTATTCCCAATGGCGGATCTACTTCTAGACGACTGAAGGCGCCCTTAGTTCATCCTAGTGGGCGTTCATCGTCGGTTACTGTGAATTTAACTACTGCAAATAACTCATCCTTGTCAGGGCTAAAACTTACATTCATAGGAAAATTGGACCTCAAGCTCGGAGAGATGGTAAACTGGAAGATCCAAGCGATCAATAACTCACCGAATAGGTTGAACTTGTCGTTGTTGGTACAGAACCCTATTAACTTTAACCCAATCTATAGTGGGAGTAATGCCACCACTAATAATTTCTCGTCATCGAACTTGCTTCCTAATGTTGCGAAAGCTAATAGCCGAGGTGATGTGATTGTTTACAGCAAACTGCAATTATATGCATTGTACAATTCCTTGAAAGTGGACCGCGAAGGCGGAGAAGGGGTTCTAATTCTCAATAATGATATCAGGATCGGTCCCTTGGATCCCAATACTGTATTTGAGACCGACATACAGTTGGTTGGAATCTCCAAAGGTATTTTCAACTTGGAAGGTGTTAAAGTTTTTGATATTAACAGCGGTGATGGTATAGATTTTGGTAAGCTAGTAGAAGTATTTGTTGTTTAGTCATTTCTATTTATACATACAGTCTATTAATATACACCCACTATATACAAGGTAATAATAATAATCACAAACCAGAACTACCACTTTACAAGTCAAACTTTTTTGAACCGTTCTTCTTCTTGTCTGACTGTTTCTTCTTGTTGAACTTCTTGCGTTCCTTGAAGTCCTCCTCCAACTGTGTCCATTTCTCTTTGTCCTCTTCGCTCGCTTCACTGGCAAAATACACCTTCGACTTGATCTCCTCTAGAAGTCTCTTGAAACACAACTCGGCGTTCATATCTCTGTTTCGGCTGGTATCTGACTGGATTAACAAACCCCCACCTTTTGTTACGTAGCGAATTCCCTTGTCTCGCAACTGTGCCTGCACTGGTTTGGGGATCCAGTAGCATACTTGCGTGCTCAACCAGAGCCCTGGTTCGAGAGAAACGGTGGCCTTGGAGGATGTCTTGTTGACCTTCTGTCCACCTGGTCCGGACGACCTACTGTACGATATGTCAAAAACATGGGCTGGGATTTCTGTGTGTGTGAACGATTCGAGCCATTTCTTCGACTGCTCAATCTCCTTCTCGGAGAACTGTGGTGTGGTCGAGTTGTACCTGAGACACGGTAGTCTCACTAAACAAGGAACTCTAAATCCAACCTTCAACATAGAGGGGAGAGGGGGAGGGAGATAATACTGTGTAGAAAATTGAAACAAACAGGGAAGTAGTGTTATCAGAATTATTTTTCTGCAGTCATAGTAGTTTTTCATTTTTCAGCCAAAGCTCACGTACATACAATACATACAGTACAAATATACAATCAAAACAAAAACCTACATACATGATACCTTAAAAGATCAAGCCTCTTCCAAGACCTTTGCAGCAGCAGAGACTTCAACAGAAGTGTTGTCTGGCTCGACAAAGGTTTTCTTAACCTCTCCATCTTCAACAATCAAGGCGTATCTCTTGGATCTCTCGTTTCCGAAGAATTTGGATGCGTCAAACAACACGTCGAGATCTTTGCTGAAAGCTCCTGCTGGATCAGCAATGAATCTGATTTGTGCACCAGCAATTGATTCCAACAATTCATCTCCCCAGGCTTTGGTGACGAGTGCATCGTTGACGGCAACGACAAAGAACTTCTGGTATCCCTTATCATTGAAAGCACGGAGGTTCTTGAGGAACCCTGGCACGTGGGTTTTAGAACATCCTGGTGAAAAGGCTCCTGGGACACCAATGACAATTGATTTGCCGGATGCAGTTTCTTCAGCCAAATCGACTTCGTTGCCTGGGGATCCTTCGTAGACTGTGGTGGATGGGATTCTGTCACCCACAGCAACGTATGATCTCAATGAATTTCTGAGAACACTGGAAGTAGAAGTTAATCTAGCTCTTGGGATTGATCTTGTAATTGAAAACATAATTGAGATGGTAGAGTGGAAGGAACGTCAAGTGATGAACTGTGTTGGAAGAAGAAGAAGTAAGAAAAAGGTAGAAAAGAGGAAAAGAAAAAACGAACCACTTTAAGCTAGAAGATAAAATTTACATCAAATCTTCAACGGGAAGAAAATAATTGCGGCTCTTTGTAGGGGAAGCTATGGAGACAGCAACAAAAAAAAATACAAGACACTGCCTGGCCCCGTGGTCTCCTGCTTCATTGATTAGAATTGGAGAGTGTGATTTTCTACAGATAATTGTGAGCTAACTGCTCTAATAGGTAATATACACCAAAATACGTATCAGTTTACTCCAAAAATTTTTCCAAATTTGACAGAAAAATAATAATACCGTTTGCAAAATCCGAAATTGAGAAAACAAGGGGAAAAAAAAATGTTGATGAAGAAAAATTTTGAACCATTGAGTAATTTGTTTCTGAAAAGATAATTAGAATCACAGCAACTATCATGGGAACTAAAGTGAAAGAGTCATCATCTGACGTAAAACAGGAGAAAATCACTCGAGAGGAAGCACTCAATTTATACACCAACACTTTGAATTTCAATGTCATTAGTAGGTACGATCCAGCCATAAAGCAATTACTATGTAATACGTCTCATAGTGTTTTGTATACTTTCAACGATGAAACTGAGGAATGGGTAAAGTCTGACTTCCAAGGGACACTAGCATTATATATCAGAGAATTCAAAGTGCCGTCAGCAAACTCAAAACCACCAACTTATCAAGACTTACAGGACTTGTTCTGTTATGGACTCATACTTTTGAATAGAAACAACCCAGAATGCTTTTCTTTGGGTTTATTACCAAATAAAGTCAGTAGTCATTTTTTCCCAAATGGATTGAACGACTCTTCAGTGCTGGAGATGGATGTTGAGCTAAATGATAATTTGATCATCATAAGAAACCTCTTAGGTGAGATCTATGGATTGTGGGTTTTCAACGAAAACGATAGGATTAAGTTATTTAAATCTATAGAGTTCTGTCTAAATAGCGATGCCAACGTAGAATAGAGTAAACTGATACCGGTCTATTAATAAATGTATACATATATTACTCCATGATATAATCAAAAA